>JAABOM020059327.1:0-12960 GCA_011800125.2 Solanum clarkiae
AGACACACACACACACACACACACACACACACACACACACACACATATATATAGATATATATATATATATATATATATATATATATATTAATTATTGGATCAGATGTCATATTCCGACATGATATTAATAAAGGAAAACATGTTAAAATAATTTAATGTACTCAATTTCAAGGAACCTATCTCCCAAAAGAAATGTAATATGGAGGCCTGAGTCCTCATGTGTATTATTGATATCGTTGATTGATTGTGTACTTGTTTCTTGTTGTTGCCACCTGTTAAGTGTCATAGTTAATTTCTCAATATTACTTATGCATATTAATTAAAATTTGGAGTCGGTCGATGATACCTACTCAGTACATATGGCTCGTACTGACTCCTACTTATATTTTTTTTTATTTTTCTTTTGTGAAGTACAATGAGTGTTTCATCGATTTCGACTCGCCATCAGCTCTAGCTGGTTGTTAGTACATCAGGTTCGAGGGTGAGCTATTTCTCTAGATCATATTGGATCCTATTAGTCATGAAATAATGTCCTTATCTTTCGGAAATAAACTATTTTATTCATCTATTTTGGTGTTGACATTCTTAGGCTTGATATTTCCAGATTAGTATCCTTAATATGATGACTTTCAGGTTTTGGGAAACATTATGTAATAGAAATTGTAAGTTTTGTTATTCTTACTTTATAAGTTGAGCTTCCAGTTATTTTCGTATTTCATAAGTAAACTGCTAATATAGGTTGGATTGTATCATTGGTTCGCCCACTTAGGAGGTTATGTGTGGGTGCCACTCACGGACCATTTTGGATCGTGACAAACTTGGCATCAAAGCCTTAGGTTCATTGATCTCATCACACAAAGACAAGTCTAATAGAGTCTTGTGGAATGGTACGGGGACATCTTTACTTTTCTTTGAGAGGCTACAGGATCTTAGGAGAACTCCTTTCTTTAATTCTTTCATTCTATTACTTGAATCCAACTGATATCTAGGTGATATCAATTGGTATTTGATTTTCTTGGCACCCTAAATCGTGCAATAGCATTACTTTTTAAGAAATTTGTCTAGATTCGTGTGTTACCCAGATTCGTTTGACTACCCCTCATAATTAACGTAAGGTTGAATAGAAAAGCCCATATCCTTGTTAATGAGTTACCTTCAGATAAAGTATTTAGAAAGTAACGAGACTGCATCAGCCTTGAGAGGAAACAACTAGCATGCTTAATTTTTTCGATTTGAAATAATTCACTCTTATTCATATGAATCGTGCATTTGAGCTAGAGTGAGATATGATGTACTTCCATACTCTGTTCTCCAAATCATTTGTTAGATGTTATTCTTGAGAGAGTAGTTAAGTTATGCCTATGAATACTTAATAGTATTTGTCCCCTCCCCGAAAGAAAGTGATTGAAGGCTTTCGTAAACCATAAGTGATAGAATAATCCTTGAGTTAGAAAGATATAAAATCCATGAAAAGTAAGAATAGTAGATGATTGAAGTAGCTAAGAGTCATGTGGTGATAAGCTAAGAAATGGGATGATAAGTCAAGTCCCTCATAATTTTTTAGTTAAAAAATAGTAAGTATTATCAAATACTCATGATAGAAGGTAAAGGAAGAATTGTTAGTTAGTATGAGACGAAGTACACTCGAATAAGAAAGGAGTTGATATTGGCATATCATTGTGTTAGTAAAGATTAAGTATAGGTGTTGAATAGAAGAGCAGAGGGCATAAGGTGGTAGACCTAAACTAGGCTCACGATTTTGAAAGAAGAATCACATGAGATTTATAGAGTTATGAACTTAGTTAGGTAAGGAGGTATAATGGATAAGATAGATAGTACTTAACTTATGAAAGGGCTTGTGATGATAGACTATGCTTAGATGTACCATGAGATAAAGGTTGATTTCTTATCATGAGATTTAGTGGTTTAACATTTCGTGACTTTATATAATAGTTTAGAGTTAGTATAATATGTAAATAGTATGGATGTACATGTTTAGCAAGAGACTGTAAGCTTGAACTTTAGGCGAGCATTATGAAAAGGGGATAGTATAACGAGAGTGATACTATTAGTTGGAGATTTGCTCTAGCAAACTTTTCATAGCCTAAGTGGGAAATTAAGATGTTGACTTGAAAGAAATATGATGTTACGAGTATGGTGAATGTGACCCTCAGATGAAAATGGTGGATTGAGGCTAAGTCATTATACAAGAAAATGACCTAAGATGTATATCTAGGATAGTATATAATTGTGTGAGACTTTAAGTTTATGATTTACTTTGGGTACTATTTTCTTAGTAAGTATGATGCGCTCTAGCGGTGGATCTAATGTTTATTTTTTTATGGTGTAGTACTAGTGGTATATGAAAATGAATACGACATTGTCAAGTGTGAATATTAATTACTTAAAGAGTTATTAGTTGTATCATATGCTCGTATAATGAGATTCAATATTGCGTCCACATTTGAGAAACCAAATAGTTTGTTACTATGAACACTTGGGTTAAGCATTGGTAAGAAAAAATTTAGTGATAGATCTTTGCTACGACTAATGGTTAGGTGGTGAAATATATCTCAAGAATGTTAGATGAGAATTAATGATTTCATAATAAGCTCTAATGGAGTGGATCAATATTGAAATTATAAGCTTATGGATAAATAGAGTCCCAACGAGTAACTTGGGAGAAGGAAATGAAGGATTTTAGTAGGAGAGTGTATACAAAATTAGGTTAGTCCTTTGGATTCTAATAGTATAAATGGGTTAAAGTATCATGTCGATGATAAGATTGACTTCAAGATGTTGGCAATGGATATTGAGCATAATGATAATAAGAATTCGTGATGGTTGTGATCAGGATACGATCATATAATAAGGAATTTTGATTAAAACAAATTCAATATGATAATAATGACTCGTGGATCTATAAAGTTATAAATTATTACTATTTGATGAGTGATCTGATCATATGAAAAGATGTAGGATGTATTGAGACATTGCTCAAATAGAATTAAAAAGTGCTAGAGTCGAGAATGAATAAAATTAGTGAGATGCAGGTTAGCCTTTAAAGATATAAGAACAAAAATATTCATTCTGATGGTAAAGGTCAAAGATGTATCTTTCGAGAGAGTGGAGAATTGAATACAAAGAGATCTCCCTATCTATTCTGTTTTGATTATGGTGACAATATTACGTATCATTGATCTGTTTAGAAAATTATTAGGTAATAGTTTAAAAAAACTATATATATGCGGTTTGAATATTGTGATAGGCTATTAGTATAATGAATTTTTTATAAAGAACATGGCAAAGTGGACAAAGATGCGATCAATAATAAGTTAAGATATATATGTTCATAAAGATCTTCATGGTATGAGTTAATGTTGACAAATAAGGAGAATTGGGTTATATGATTGGAGTTAGAATTTAAGTTCTTCATAGTGAGTGTATGTTCATAGTAGTATATTTCGTCAAGGTATGAATTGGTAAAATATGACGCTATCGAATCATATAGGATGAACATTTGAAAGGACTTAGGCATGATTTGGATTGTAGAGTTAGTTACTGTTAGCTATTAAAGGATCTAAGGAAGGATGGTACTTAAGATTTTCATTTAGAGTATGAGAAAAAACTTATATATCATGAGTTAGTAGTTAAAGAATATGATCGGTGAGCAAATTAGTTAAAGGAATAAAAATCAGATATGTTAAATGGTTTGAGGTATTTATAATTAATTATGTTCTGAAAGGAATCTGAGAAAGGTGAAGGAATACGATATCTCGTATAGACCTTTGTTCGAAGTTGAAGGTGATATGAGTTTTCACCTTTAAGTTCAGACATGATATGATAATATGAACTAAGTGAGTACAAACTTATTAGGTATTTATCCATAAATTTTACATGATTATTAAGAATTTTGAGGCAATTGAAACTATTATATTATTGAGACTACCCATACTATTATCATGCTCTCTTGGTAAAGTAAGGTGCTGGTGGAGACTCAACCATTCTATATATGATGGAATAGATGTTGCTTTAGAGCAATTGATGTTTTCAGTAATTTTACAAGTGTCATCTTAAAAAAACCTATAAAAGAGTTACCGTGAATACTTATAGTTATTAGGTAGTGTTAAGATTCATCTCATAATTGAGGTCATTTCTAGCTATATATGATTGAATGTGGTTCCAGTTAAGTCTAGCTCTATTGTTCTTAAGAGTTGTTTACAGTCACTGCTATTAATATATTATTTTCTATAGTGTTGTTAGAGGTTCTATACGTTTGAATTTATCGCTTGCTAAGTGGTTCCTTGATCATTTCCTTCGTTGAATTAGAAAAATTTAATTTTCTATGATAAGTATCCAAAAAAAAGAAGATAATGTTTTATAATTGAAGTTCATGAGAAGAATTGATGGTAAGAATGAAATCGTGACAAGATCTGTGATGATTTTTGCATTATGAGTGAGGGGTGATTGGTTCAGGTTCATTTGTGATTGTAACCTATTTTACTGGTTCAGAATTTTACCATGATTATATGAAAAAGGATTTATCCAAATAGTTATGTTATGATCAAGTGAATTTTAGTTCTGATTGTGTTCATAAGTTAGTCTGAAACTTAAAATTATTTTTGATTATAAATTGGCTAAAATTTGGTTTATAAGATCAGTTCTTAGTAGTTGATCTTGATGGATGATTTTAAGGAGGAACTCAAATAAAGATACGAACACTGACTTTAGAATATCATAATTCGAACTTTTGGTAACTTAGCTTATTATTCCTTCTCCTTATTTTGACCGTTCAAGGACGAAAGGTGGATAAATTGGTATCTATTGTAACGACCCTCAAGTCGTTTAGAGAAATAGAGCGTTAAAAGATTTATTTTATAAAAATTTTAAAGGGATTTTTGGACTGTTCGATAACTTTTGTTATCTAGCTTAGGGGTAATTTTAGATTATTAAGTTACTTAATGGGAAAAAAATGATAATTTAATTAAAATTATATGCTAGTCCTATATCTATTAAGATAAATTGGTAGAATTTAGCATTGGTAATACATAATTAGATTAAAAAAAGATATAATAAAAATAGATAAAAGAAGAACAAAGGGTTACGAACTTACCTGCGGCGTCCTACGTACAAAGGCAGCTAGCATTGTCTCAAGTAACATTCTAATTGAATCTTTAATTTTGTTAGTGGAAATATTTGTTATCATATACTTAAGTGACATTATTATTTGGCTAAACATATAAGCGGCCCCTTGAAGTTGCACGCTTTTTCCGCTTAGATACCTCAATAAGGCCCACTTCCAATAAAACTCTTGTTCCCTACAAAAAGCCTACCTATCAGGCTTTCCCTGCTGAGTATGCACTCAACGTGAGAAGCACTATCAGCATGTGTAATGCAACTTATTCCACGTGGAAAAGTATTCAAATGTGGAAAATCACTCCATTTTCCCAAAACTCTTCATTTTTCCAAAATCACTTAATCTCTCCATTTTCGATAAAAATCACTTAATCTCTCCATTTTTTCAAAATCACTTAATTTCTCTCTTCGATCAAATACACCCAAAAATCCTAGAAATTCATCCGCTTAAAATTCCTCTTAAATTCGCATGAATATGGTCGAATCAAGAGACCTTCTTCATGTTTTCTTCGTACACTGATCAATGTGGTCATTTTTTTGGACTAACTTGAGAAAATAGTTGAACAATTTTGTTACTGAATCGTTTGAAGTAAGTCCATTTTAAGTTTCTATGGTTGTTGTTGTTAATTTCCCCTTTAAATATCGTGTTTATTTTGTATATTTGTTAATAAGTATTTGATAAAGTTTGAATTTTTTAGGATTTTTCTAGTCTGTCTCTGTCACATTTTTTTGTATTTTTTTCAGAGAATCTTATGGATACCATTATAATAACTCGCTTTCACCATAGTGGTAAATTTGTCCAAGGTAAATCAGACGAAGGTCTCTCTTACATCGAGAAAAATAAAGTTGAATTTTTAAATATTGATAAGGATCGCTTTTCATTAACAGAGTTGCTTCATTACACTATAGATTTCGAGTATGGTAATGTCTGTGGGTTTTATTTTAAAGACCCTAAAACCAAAGACTTTGTCTTATTATAATCTAATTTACTCTTAGTAAATCTTGTAAAAGACCTAACTGATGGTCACTTATTAGACTTGTATATTTAACATTTTGTGGATGAAGCACGTGTTAATGACGGGTTCCTGACAGGCTATCTTTGTGGGCCAACAGTTGATGAAAGTATCAATGGATTTGAGGCAAAAACACTAGCCGTGGGGAGGTAGAAAACTTACATGATATTAATGTGGGTGAAGAATTACAACAAGAAGATATCCAATCTCAGAATATAAATGTTGAAGCTGGTATAAATGATGCATCAGATCTTGAAGATAATGAAACAGATTAGGAAAGTAGTGATGACTCACAGGAGTTTGTTATGACTCAGAGATTGATGAAGAATTGAGAATACTTAGGAATGAAAGGAGAACCAAATTACAGAGGAAGAAACTTGTTCTTACAGAGGAAATAACTCTTGGAGCAGCTGGTGTTGATAGAGGATTTGAAGACATTGGAAGGAACAAGGCTACTAGATATGTAGGAAGATTGGGAGGGGGATGAAAACTATATAGATAGTTCAAATCTGGACAGTGAAGACAGTAAGGACGAATTAGATCCTGAAACTATGAGTGATGTTTATTTACCAGCAAGAAAAAAAGTGAAAAGGTAAGATTTGATCCTGATTGTGTAGTTATTATATTTGAGCTTGGTATGATATTTGAAAATTCCATAAAATTTAGAAAAGTTGTAGCAGAGTATGTTGTTGAATATTAGGTTCAACTAAAATTGAGGCCTAATGAAAAAAAATAGAGCTAGAGTTAAATGTAAGGATAAGAAATACAAGTGGTTGTTATATGCTAGCCTAGACAAAGATACTGGTGACTTTATGGTCAAGAATTACTACCCTGTTCATCAGTGCATTACTTCAACTAAGAACAAGTTATGTACATCTAAGTTCATTGTAAATAAGTTTAAGAAGACAATAACTGTTCAGCCTCATGAAGTTATGGGAAATTCAGGAGTTAGTGAGAAAGAAGACAGGTCAGTATGTTGGAACTACTATTTGTCATCGAGCAAAAATGAAGGTTTTGAAGGAGTTCATGGGTAATTGAAAAATGGAGTTTGCAAGGTTGTGTGGTTATGCAGATATGATAAAACAAACTAATCCAAATAGTTCATGTTGGGTGAGGACAAACAGAGAATCTAGTCCAGAAAAAAATATTTTTGTTTACTATTATGTTTGTTTTGCTACATTAAAGAGAGGTTGGTTAGAAGGATGTAGAAAAACTGTTGGTTTCGATGGACGCTTTTTAAAGGGTGCTTGCAAGGGTGAATTGTTAGTTGATATTTGTCGGAATAGAAACCAACAAATGTTTTCAATCTCCTGGGTAGTTATTGATTAAGAAATAAAGTACAGCTGGAGTTTTTTCATCAACTACCTCATACAAGATCTAAATTTAGGCACTGGACATGGATTGATTATGATGTTGAATATGCAAAAGATTAGTATAATATTAATTCTTAAATTTTAAAAATTACAAATCTACCTTATCTATTCTATTTTTGTTTATAAATTCTAATATAATTTCACCCTTTCAAGTCTGTCTAGTGTAAATTATTTCTTTCTAGTTTAAATTACAAGTCTAATGCAATTTATTACAAGTCCAATGTAATTTCATCAAATGTTATTTTTGTCTGGTGTATATTACAAGTCAAATGTAATTTCTGCCTATATTTAGGGTCTTCTGTCAACCATAGCTGAGTTGCTACCAGACTGTAAGCAAAAGATGTGTGTCAGATACATATGGCCCAATTAGCATAAGAATTGGAGAGGAGAAGAGAGAAGAAATCAATTTTGGAGATGTGCTAAATCAAGTTTTGAGGTGAAATATCAAGATGAAATGGATAAACTTAATAAACTTGGTAAGACATTTGTTAACATTTGTTGCATTATAAAAAAAAAGTCATGGTGTAGAGCATATTTCAAGAGCATGCTAAGTGTTATATTGTTGAAAATAACATGTGTGAGACATTTAATTCTTGGATATTAGCTGCTAGACATAAATTCATTATCACTGTGTTAGAGGAGATCAGACATAAGATAATAGATAGAAATGTTGATATGAGAAAATTTGTTGATACTTGGATATCAGATATTGCTCCTATGGCAAGATTAGTACTTGAAGAAAATAAAGATCTTTCCAAGAATTGTCAAGTTAGGTTCAATGGTCAATATGGATATGAAATTTTAGATGGTCGGTATAGGCATATAATTGATATTAGAAAGAAGACATGTACTTGTAGGATATGTCAATTGAGAGACATACCTTATCAACATGATGTCTTGGCATATCAGCATGCAAACCAAGAACCTGAAGATCATGTTGAATATTGGTGCAGGAAAGATACGTTCTTAAAGGCCTATAACTTATCCAGCCAATACCTAATTTGAAAATGTGATCTCATACAAGTAATATAGTTATTGAGCCTCCTGAACCAAGCCAATGCCTAGTAGATCAGCAAAATGCAGGAGAAAGGATAAAGATGATCCAAGAAAGAAATATGGAAAGTTGTCCATGAAAAGAGTAAAAATGACTTGCTCCAAGAGTCATCAGCAAGGTCACAATAGAAAAGTTTGTAAAAATATGGTAATATATTCTTTGATTGTTTTAATTAAACTATAATTCATTCTTTTATACACTTACATCTCTGCAAATAGATCAGTCTGCAAGCTCAAAGCAACCTGTAAGTTCAAATCAGCCTCCAAAATCAAGCCAACATGTAGGCTTTAGTCAACCACCATCTCAAGCCAACCTACAAGATCAAGTAAGCCCACAAGTTCAAGCCAACATGCAGGTTTTAGCCAGCCAGCATACTCAAGCCATCCTACAATGTTAAGTTAGCCACTAGGCCAACAATCAACTTCTATTCGTCATGATATTTCTACTGTTAGAAGAGGTCAACAAGCTGGAAGAGGCAGGGGAAGAGGAAGTGTATTTAATCATTGGCCTTGCCACAAAAAAGGCAGAGGAGCATCAACATCAACAACAGGAAACAAAAGACCTAAGACCATAGGATTTAGTATCTACATTGATGATATAAGTGGCAGACAAACATTAAACGTAAGTGTATAAACAATTTCAAATATTTGTTTCTCTACTGTGATAATCTACTTAATTTTAGTTTTATGTATGCAGCCTGTTACAACAACTGAAAGAGTTGCTACTCCAGGTGCTTTTAAGTGTGCAACTCCAACAAACATTGATATTGGTTATAAGCCTTGTGGATTAAAATGGAAAGGTTGAAGTGCTATCACCACTCCATAATTGCAACGGATGAAGCAGTCTAAGAGAGATCAATTTGCATCACCTAATGCAACAGATGCAGTAGACACTTGAATATAGTTAGAGCTTGTTTTGAATGTGTTTTAGGTTTTTTTGATAGTAACCAGTGATTTATTGGTCTGTAATTTAACATTGACTTTCATTTTGTGTCAAACTGTTGACATACACTAAGTACTGATCTAAATATGGATGTTTTAATTTATTTTATATTTAGTTTTTGTTTAGCTATTGTTGATTAACCAGCAGACATTGGCTATCATTTAGTGGATTAGTTATGAATGTTTGTTGCTCGTTTAATTCATCTATTGTTGTTTAGTTATTGTTCAAATATTGTTGTTTAGTTTTTCTTCATAAATGAGTATTGATCAAGATGCAATATATAATAAAGAGCAGAAATCAAAACAAGACTAATATAGAGATACAAACCAAAATCATTTACATAGAAGCACAAATATAGACTACTAAGACAAATTAGTACAATAGAAATATAATGAAAACTACTAATACATTCCTTAATACAATAAAAATACTCTTAAAGACCAAATACAGCTATTTTCATCACAACTAAGATTATTAATATATATATTTCCATATAGCCAAACTAACAAGTGCAACAATGCAAATGATCCTAATTTTCCTTTCTCGAGTTCTCTCTTGTTCAAGTGATTTAATTCTTTTCAGTAGACCCCATCTAATCTTTTTTGCTTGAGGAGACATTTCATCATTGTACCATTGAAAATAATCGCATTCACCTCTTCTCTACAAAAATAATCAAAATAATTAAATTAAAATAATTAAACTAATAATTATTATAATAAAAGAATCAACGTCCTATATCACCAAGAGAAGATAAAAATGGTAAAATTCTTACCTTTGTGTTTTTGCAACAAAAAAATTGACATCCTGTGTTAAGTTATGTCCATGATGTTTTCAATTCAACACTGAAAACACATCAACAAAATGCATTTGCATTTGAACAAGGTGAAGTCAACAAATTCGATATTAATGGTAGTAATGGCAGAATTTTCTGTGGGAGATGACAAAAAAAAATTTCGTTTATCTCTACTAGTTTAATGACAACTTTATTGAGAAGAAGATGAAAGAAAAGTAGATGAATAATTGTAGCAATGGTGGAAAAGGAGGAGAGAATATGACTATGAAATTAAAAAGGAAGAAGAAGAGTAAATAGGGTTTAATAAATTTAATTAAATAAGAAATGTCCATTTGGATAAAAAGGAGTCATTACACTTACACATCGGCACTATCTTCGGCTTCTCAAGCGCTAAAGGAAGGTGCTTCTCACATTAAGTACCAACTCAGCGGGGAAAGCCCGATATGTAGGCTTTTTGAAGGGAACGAGAGTTTAATAGGAAAGGGGCCTTATTGAGGTATCTAAGCAGAAAAAGCGTGCAACTTCAGGGGGCCGCTTATATGTTTAGCCTTATTATTTTATAGGAATAAATTGAAAAGAAACCCAATGATAAGTGGGTTTAGTTCACTGTAAAGGCAGCATCACTTTTCTTGATTCCATGTTAGTAATAAGAAGAAGAGAAAAATCCTTATAATAAAATAATTATTGATGATAAGGGATATGTTATATTAGTTTTAATTTCCATAACTTTTTATTCCTCAGCATCGTTAGTTAAGTGAATTTTCACTTTAAATTTTGTTATTTAATTATTATTTTATAAATTAAGTTTTGATATAATGAGATAGGTAATTAAATATCGGATATATTACATTATATAAATATAACTAGATTATATCATTTGGAGTATTCGAAACTTAAGTCTAGGCTTGAGATTTAGGAGATCAATATAGGTTGGATGAGTTTTTGGTCTGGGTTAGACATATACTAATACAGGTGTCTATGGACTTATTTATTTATGAATATTATATATTTGATAGATTCAAAGCATTTGGAGGTATTGAAGAAAGGAAAAGCAGTGGTGAACTAGCTTGCTTAACTTTGGATCTTTGATTCTTTGGTTGAGGTAGGTTATGGTTTGTTCTATCTAATAGAGAGACTCTTAATAGCGATTGATAGTTATTCAGTAAAGTTGTGATATTTTATATGCACTTAATTGTTGTGATTTGGTTAACTGATATATTGTTGTGATTGGTCTGCAATCCCAAGACCATGAAACTCATAATAATCTTGAGCTTGATCTTTCAAATTGATGTCTGAATAAAAAAGGCTTGCTGAAACATTGGTAATGAAGTGAAAAGTAATGATAAAGAATAATGAATTATATGTTATGGATTAGGTGTCACGTTCCGACACGATATTATAGGATCGGGTGTTACTCTCGACACATATATATTATTATACTAGTTTAGCTTACGTGCGTTGCACGTCTGTATCACGTTAAATAGTGAATCGCTATAACATATATACCAAGATTTTAACTATAATATGAAAAGAAATCAAACATGTTCACTATAAAATTTTAGGATTCTATTTATAAAAAAATTAGTGTGTTAGTAGAAAAGTTTATCTAAGAAATTTTACAATTTTATTAAAATAAAAATCAGTGATTCTATCACTAATTAAAATCCACAGTAAATTAGGTATTTTCTTGATTTAAATTAGGAAGAAATAAAAGTCTATCAAATAAGAAAGATTTAGGAGCCTTTCCATGGCTGAAAGTTTAAATTTTATCCCTTTTTTCCAATAATGCTATTTATTACTTTGAATATTTAGTAAAATACAATTCAATATTACCATTTTTGGAGAGCTATTGCATTCTCAATAGTGGAATTTATCCACATACTACTGATAGATGTGAAAGTTAATCCAAAAATAACTTTATAAAAATAAAGAAGTTAGTGCATTAAAAAGTTATAAAGTTTATTATAAACACAATAATTAATATACTACTTTGGTGTTGTGTGATTCTAACATTACAAAATGCTATTGCAGGTCTTTCAATATTCAACTTTTGCAACAATTTGGTATTTATTTTTAATGATTCACCCCATAAAGTTATTATTTTCCGGTCACATCTGAATTTGACAACTAAATATATAAGTATAAATTTTAAAATTTATAATTGAAGATTTTTTTAAAGCTAAGTTTATTTGCAGTTTTCATAATAATATTTTTAAAAATAAATTTAACTTATTTCTCGTTCATAAGTACAATCTCTCCTTGTTTTATTTTTTTCTCCAATGAAAGATGTTTGAACTTTCAAATATTCCAAGTATATCTAGAAAGAAGATTACGAAAAAATTGTTAAGTAAGTAAGAGGAACATATTATTTTTATATTAAATAGTTTTTAAAATCTTAAAGACTTACCCAAGTATTTCCCTTCGATATGTAATGTTGTATCTTCAAACAAAATAAAATTGTTTGAAAAAGAGACAGTAAAAAACTGACTATTGCAATCCTGAACTATAGTGTTATCGATGAATCCAATCTCAGTCTCTTTGTTTACTTATAGGAAATTTGGATTAGTGTCAGACCCCACCCTGGGGTCGTGACCTGTGCCCGATAGGGACACGTAAGCACATACTAAGCCAAATTTCTTTATACGCCTA
>JAABOM020059328.1:0-12959 GCA_011800125.2 Solanum clarkiae
GAACAACTTTCTTGTAGCTACCAACTTCAAAGCTTGATCTCATCTCTCTTCTTTTGAAAGTTTAGTACTATTGGGGGTAGTGCACAATCAAAGAGGGGCGACTACTTTCACACTAGCTGTTTTCCCTTATGTTACACTAATTATGCTTTGTCACCTTTTTTATGATGTAGTAGTAGTGCCCGCGATCGCACTTAGAGTAATTACGTGCTTCTCTCATTATGTAATGCAACCCATCTTTCTCAAGGAGGAGATATGATTTAGTAGTTAATTACTCGAAGAAGACCTCCTAATCTAAGGACGCCAGCTGGTAGAAAACAATTTAGACATCTAGACTTTGTATTTCTTCTTAGTCTCGCCTGCTATCATAAGAATCCTAAAGACTAGGTGACTGGACATATTGCTTCTTTGCATCCTAGTTAGGGAAGGCTAAGACGGCGCTTCGCATATGGGTAGCAAAAGGGCGCTTATGCCCCAATGATGGGGCCTTATGGGGAAGGGCCCAGGCCAATAGGGATAACATACCCCCCACTTCAAGTGCAACTCTGTATCTAAGTAAAGGGCGCAAAGATGCGGATTTGACCCGCACCCTCTTTCTTTTTCTTTAAATAGAGAAAGTGGTGGCTAGATTTGCATTCGTCTTTAATTAGAATCAGGCTGAGCGATCTACTATGAAGATACAATAGGAAGGAAAATCGAAATTTAGAAGAGAGAGTCTCGCATCCCAAGTGGAACACATAATTCATTCTCAACATAACCTACACAGGAAAGGAAAGAGATTAATACTTACACTGATATCGAGCTGGAAGAGCACTGGATAGAAACTATAGGGTCTCATCCCTGCTTCAACCAAGAGATAGGGAGACAGCATCGTAGCATGAAATGAGCCAATGAAGGCATTGTTAAGCCCTAAGTTTGAATTCCAATTTCACCGCCCTTATTCCGAAAGTCTAACGAGGCCTTTCTTCCTCATGAAGAAGGAGTAGAGACCTAGCTTTCAGACCGTTCAACAGCTACCGTTGGAAAGCTTTCAACCGGTTTTGTACCTATACTCCATTCCTAGCTGAAAAGGGCGTTCAGCCACTTGACTCTAAGGAAAGGGGGTATTCAGAGGGAATCCTTTAGACATATATCTCAATCAATCAATCATGACTCAACTAGATAAATTCACTTATTTCACATAATTCTTCTTGTCATGCCTTTTCCTCTTTACTTTCTCTATTCGTAGTTACATTTTTAACCTCAAATCTAAAATAATATTTCTGTACATAACAAATCCTTTTTTTCCACGGATCCTTGAGCCCTTTTTCGTTTGTGCATCTTTCTCCCATGTTTTTCGTTGGTCAACAACTTTATTATGGTCGGGAGGATCCCCAACTCTTCATTGATCCACAAGACCTGCATTCCTATGTCTAAAGGATTCCCTCAATACAACTTGACTCCGTCTAGCCTGTACGAGTAGTGAAGAAGTCTAGAGATTTTCGTTGGTTGTTGGGCAACGGAAAGCATGGGATCAAAAAAGGCAGAATTTACGCAATTTCTTGTCTAAGAAAGAGATCATAGTCCTTTATGGTGCTTTCAACCAGCCAAAATGGAATTGGTGTGTATCAATTTGGGTCAGATTAATAAGCTTACGACCACTGAACAAACTTGATTGACGAACATAGTTTATGCGCCACTAATGTAGCAGCTTGTTGAGCATTTGACAAACTCACACAATCTATTTCAAATAGGATTTTTCCAGGCATTGCAAGTAAATAGAAAGCCCCTGCCAGTTTGAGCCGGAAAGTGTGCCTGCTGTTTGGGTCGCGAAAGGGTCGCTTGCTTTATATATATAATAATAAGAAGAAATCTATAAACAAAAAAAACGAAAATCATTTTTTCAAAAATTCTGTTCTCCTGGGAAAAGGAAGAAGCAGATAGGACAAAGGCCTTCTCTTTCCACATGCTCTTCCCAAAGTGAGCAAATTGCACATAGAGATACGTAGGGGCTTATAGTTTAATTGGTTGAAATGTACCGCTCATAATGGTGATATTATAGGTTCGATCCCTAATAAGCCTGCCACCTCCCTTCTCTTCACCTGATACGAGGCAGTCAAAGTACCCGCTACCCTGTAGATCTCAATGATGCGACGGGAACAACACTGTTGTCGATACCCTTCGGGCACACCTCCTATGCTTATCACTCACCTACACTCTTGCAGCATGCCCCCTTCGGGAAATACGGTGTAGTACGCGAAGAAGCTGAGCCATAGTTCTTCAATCACTATATTCTTGTGATAGCGAAGCATTGAATCCTGATCTTGGAACTCGGATTCTAATTTCTTGATATCGGAGTGATGTTTCGATGCAGATTCCACTCTAGTCCTCTTAGAGAGAGGATGTTCTAGTTGGTCACTGGAGTACCACATAGATGAGAAACTCACGAATAAAGGAGCAAAAGATTGACCTTCTTTTCCATGGCCACCTTTCTTCGAGAAACTTAGCATCCTCTTTGAAACCGGTGCTCTAGAAGCTTTAGACCAAATATACGGAAAACCTCTATGCTACTGTAATACACTAGAGCTCTCTAGACTGGAGTTACCTTTTGCTTTGGGTAATGAATGACTTCAGAAACATCTGGTGAGCTTTGGCTCTTGTGTTGTTTTCCTGAGGTTCTATAAAATAATAAACAGGAACGTGGGTACATATAAACCTGACGGATGGATAAGAATCATTTTTTGGGCGATCAACCAACCCAACCCTAACACTGACTCGACTCGGAGCGAGTTTGCATATTAAGTAAATAGAAAGAGAGAAACCTACTTTCGCTCGGTTGCTTATGATAGACCAAAGAAAGGGGGGACGACCTACCGAATTCACATCAGAATTTGCCAGCATGAACACAAACAAAATCTTGAATTGTGTATAGAAAGAAAACGAACCACTTCTATTCTCGAAGCTGAGGTATATGAAAAATGGATTTTTGGTCCCTTTCGTCCAGTGGTTAGGACATCATCTTTTCATGTCAAAGACACGAGTTCGATTCCTGTAAGGAACAGATACTCATTCCCGGCCGCTTTCAGTTAGTGTTCATTGTTGAGTGATCGCTCGCTATCTGGCTGGAAAAGATGGTCTGAAAGCTTCCTCTCTCCCAGCAAGCAAGACGAGATCACCACTTCTCTCAGTAATGGACTTCCTTTACTTCATAATCCTAGCCTTAGATGTCCTTTCATAAATTCTCGAACCTCCGACAGACAGAATCTCCATGCATGCCTTCTTTCTCTCCTCACCTCAGCCATACATCCCTTTTTGCTTTTGGCCCTTTTTGTTAAGAATTCCAGGGACGATCCGTGCCCTTGGTACGACGTGGCCAGGGTGCGGACCAGTGTTATTTTTGTGCCAGTTTTCTAGTTTCGATCCAAGGCCTTTGGGTTTTGGGCCTAAGCCTTCTCATACGTAAAGACACCTATACTTAGTTATATTTCAACTCCATATTATACAAGACATTCCTCAAAGCCCTCTCTAACACATAGACAAATATTTCATCCAAATTCTAGTGTCCCAATCTCTTTTCGGATCTCAAAGATTTCATTCAAGCTTCAAGTTCTCAATCAAACCATCATCAAGGAAATCTCCAAAGTTGAGGTATGCAGGCTTCAACCATTGTGCTCTTTCACCCATGGTGCCTAACCTTCCTTTTTACATAAAGTGCATGCCTTTCAAGTTAGATTATCAATGGTATGTCGTATTATGAAAGTTGATTATAAACTATGTTGAGGTTTCATAAATGTGACTGTTTAAGCATGTTTTGAGCTATGAATCTATGAACCATTATGTGAATTGACGAGGGCTTCTGATGTATCTTGCATAAGGGTATTACCAAGTATTGGTGGGTGGTTTTACATTGGCTTTTCTCACATAATTTCACTCTTGAATTGCATGATTTTGTACTAGCATTGCACACCCGCCAAGTGTTTGATAAAATGTTCGATTATGGATTCATGGGTTATTGAAGGCCTAATGCATGGTATATAAGTTAAATGACTTTATGATTATGAAAGAAATGTATATATGAGTTGTTTTCATGAAAGTTATCTATAGTATTATAAGTTGATCACACCTAGTTGAGGAGGTGTTATGCCTCAACCACTACGATGGGGGGTGGTATGCCTATCTACCAATTGGGGAGGGGGGTATATTCCTCAATCACTTTGGTGGGGGTGTTCATTCTCATCTAGTATGTTGAGGGGATATACCTTGACCACTATGATGGGGGTGGTATGCCCATCTACCAATTGAGGGTAAATTTCTCAATCACTTCCCAAAGGGTGGTCTACCTTGAATTCCAAGTACTAGTTTGCTTGGTATATAAAGGTGGTCTCTTCCTACATATGTAGTATATTCTATATAAGCATGTTTTACCTCAAGCATCATTCATGCATGCCATATTGCTATTATACTCATTCATTGCCTAATTAAGCATTTCGACTATGTCGCTTACCTCTTGTTGCATTGCATCCTACATACTTAGTATATTCAAATGTACTAATGCATACTCTATGCCTACCTGATGTCACCATGTAGGAAATGGAGCTCCACTTGATCATCTTCCTCCTCCACGTGGCTAGTTGGTTCTCTTGAAGATAAGCTATTGGTGAGTCCTCAAGTTAGGGGACACTATCTTTGCTCTTTTACTCTTTCTATCTCTTTATGTTACATTTGATATTAAAGGTGGAGCCCGGAAAGTTGTTTTGGCCCCCGCTCGAATCTAAGCTTAGAAGTGTTGTTGGACAAGTTATGTAATATGCTTTGATCTTTGACTCTCTTGACTCTTGTATGTTCTTAAGCTATGTAAGACTCCCTTAACCCCTTTATCCTTACTTTATGTCCTCTTGATGTTGTTTACTTGCTTCCGCAACTAAGGATGTGTAATGATATGCTAAAAGGCTTGTTGGGTCCCTTTGAGTTTCCCATTCTCTGTGTCACGTCTAGGCCCTAGGCTTGGGTCGTGACTAACCCTTTTGCTTATTGGTCATTGGCCCATTCAACGACTATTCTCCTTTTTTTTTCTTATTTTACGTATCCATTTGTTCTTTTTTTTTTCTTAACATTATTTTTTTCCATTGGACTATTACATAATATTGTTTAAATTTCAATGTTAAATTTTTTTTATTTGATGTTTTTTAAAAATTTCTTTTCTTTTTAAATTGTTTCACTTCTTTTGTGATTTTTTTGTTATTTATTATTTCTTATTTATTCTTTTATTAAGATGAGATCGAATGCATATTAGTTAAATAAATATCGATATTAATACATTACATAATTATATATACAATATGGATATACGATTATGCACCATTTATATAATAATGATACATTACATACCTATTTATATAATATGGATGCATATTTATATATAATTTATACAATATCGATATAATATCAATAAATGCTAATCTACAATTTTATACAATGTTGATATATTACATAACTACTTATACAATACTAATACAAGTTATAAAGATTTATATAATATCGAAACGGTACATATACACCACATAAGTATTTATGGAAAGAATTCTTAAAAAATATTTTTTTTTATTGTAGAAAATTCACTAAAAAATAATTTTGAAAAAAAATTATTTTTTAAAAAAATAAATTCAATGTTGCATAGGAAGAGAAAATAAGAAAGAAAAAGAAGGAAGCAAAAAAAAGGCCTAAGCTATAGGCTGAAGAATCTGGGCCGACTTTTGGACAGTAATTGGGCTCATTTTGGCTATTGTTTTATGTAAATAAACATGGGCTACTTTTTTATAAACTTTTTATTTTTTTTATATATATGTAATTTCTCCTTATTTTAATTAGGGTCTTTTACATAAATAATATACTATTTTATCTAAATTACGAGTTTTGACATAATTATAACTCTTACCAAATATAATTATATTTTTCTTACCAAAAATAGCAGCATATTAATAAATACAATTCTTTTTACTCTTTCTCTCTCTCTCTCTCTCTCTCTTTCTCTCTCTCTCTCTCTCTCTCTCTCTCTCTCGCTACTTCTCCGGCTCTCTTGTTTGAAAATCGACCAACACAATGTATACTACAATGGCTCCAACAGATCCAATGTCATAGATAGTTGTGATCTCAACTCACAAATCCTCGATTCAATTTCGTAATAATCAGATTATACAATTTCAGTTGTTGTTTTTTTTTTGCTTGAAAACCAACATGAACTGTGCAACTCATGAGATAAGTTTATTTCAATCGAATTCATTATAATTTACTCAATCTTCATATACTTTCAATTTCGTTTACTTAATTTTGTAAATAAATTTTGACATGTATTCATCTATCTAATTCAACTCAATTTTGTTCATATATTAATCTGTGTAATTTATAAATTGATTTTGACTAATTCATAGCACAAGAATTCCTTTTTTTCCTCATTGAATTTACATCTAGATTCACTTTTATTGTCTACAATTTGTAAATTCAAAATATAATACTATAATTTTCATGAATCAATTTTATTGCATAACTTTGTGGGATCCAATTGTAATTCTATAATTTATTTTGCTTTCTTCTCTTGAATTCACTTTTATTGTGTGAGCCCATAAGATTCAAGTATAAATCTCTGATATATTCCTTTTGTCCTACTGAATTCACTTTGTTGTTTTAGTTTGTATGATTCAAATATAACACTTTGGTGCATTCCTTCACAATACTCTGGTGCATTCAATTATAATACTGTTGTAATTCAAATATTTGTGGAAGGTGTTATATTTGAATTCACTTTGTTGTTTGAGTTTATATGATTCAAATATACACTTTGGTCATTCCTTCACAATACTCTGGTGAATACAATTATAGTACTCTTGTAACTTATATAATTGTGGAAGGTGTTATAATTGGATTTTAGTTGTTATGCTCTGATTCTCTTTTTTTACCTCTGGATTCACTTTTATTGTCTAAAAGTTTGTACATTCAAATGTCATACTATGATTTCCATGAATCAATTTTATTATACGAGTTTGTGGGATCCAGTTGTAATATCCTCTAATTTAATCCTTTTGTCCTACTGAATTCACTATTGTTGTTTGAGTTATATGATTCAAATATAACACTTTGGTGCATTCCTTCACAATACTCTGTTGAATTCAATTATAAGATTGTTGTAATTCAAATAATTGTGGAAGATGTTATATTTGAATTTTCACTTTGTTGTTTGAGTTTATATGACTAAATATAACACTTTGGTGCATTCCTTCACAATACTTTGGTGAATTCAATTATAATACTCTTGTAACTCATATAATTGTGGAAGGTGTTATAATTGAATTTTAGTTGTTATGCTCTGATTCATTTCCTTTTTTTACCTCTGGATTCACTTTTATTGTCTAAAAGTTTGTAAATTCAAATATAATACTATGATTTCCATGAATCAATTTTACTGCACAAGTTTGTGGGATCCAATTGTAATATCCACTGATTTATTCCTGTTGTCCTACTGAATTTGCTGTTGTGGTATGAGTTACATGATTCAAATATAACACTTTAGTGTATTCCTTCACAATAATCTAGTACATTCAGTTATAATATTGTTGTAATTTAAATAATTGTAGAAGATGTTATATTTGAATTCAGTTTGTTGTTTGAGTTTATATGATTCAAATATAACACTTTGTTGCATTATTTCACAATGCACTAAATGAATTCAATTTTAACACTCTTGTAACTCATATAATTGTGGAAGATATAATAATTGAATTTAGTTGTTATGCTCTAATTCATTCCCTTTTTTTTTTACCTCTAAATTCACTTTTATTGGCATAATACCGATTATTCTTTATCACAATGTGAGGTGGGACAGTAGTCATCACTATGTTGATTATAATGCCTATCCAATAGTTATAAATTCTGAATCAAGCTATGAGGCTCTTATGGCGGTAATTGCAACACAATTATCCATTGACACTTTTGTTAAAAAAAAATCAACTACAAAATTGATGATTGGTCAGTGCCATTGGAAATCCGAAACGCTATATGGGGGTTCAAGTGAAATTCCCCACATTTACCTAGGAATGCCCCATAAGCGTAATTCTCATATATCTCAAATCAGGGATATTTAAACACCCCTCCACGTAGCTCGGAAAGACCCTATGATACATTTTTTTAATATCTCAAAATTCGTGCAGAATTTCACAAATCCTACTTCATATTCTTTTTCAAAGGGAAAAAATTTGTAGGAAATGAGTTACACGGCATACTTTATTCGTGCCAAGAAAATAATTTTTTGGCAAAACTTCACAAAATCAGTAGCTGTCCGCGATCAATCCGCAGTGCAGACTTGGCGCGGACTAGTTCAAAGACTTTAGACAAAAAAATTTTTTTACCTTAGGGTAATTTGGTAAGAACCCAATACCTATATATGCGAAAATCCCTCATTCTTTTGCCATTTTTTGCCCTAAAACTCACAAAAAACTCTCAAATTCTTCTTTGATCTTCATCAAATTCTCCATCCATTCTCAAGATTTTCAAAAATTTTTGTTGGAGTTCAAGGAAATCAAGTCAAGCCCCAAGTGCTCCTCAAGTTCTTCTTCAAGAAACTCCAAGATTAAGGTATGTGAGTTTCAACCATTGGGTCCTTCTACCCATGGTGTCCAATCCTCCTTCTTACATAAAAAATGTATGTTTCTAAGTTGATTTACTTATAGGTGTTACTTATGGCGCGGACTAGTTCAAAAATTTTCGAATAATTCTTTCTTTCTTTTTACCCCAGGGCAGTTGGATAAGAACCCAACACCTATATATGCAAAAATCCCTCATTCTTTATCCACTTTTAGCCCTAAAAACTCACGAAAAACTCTCAAATTCTTTTCTAATCTTCATCAAATTCTCCATCCATTCTCAAGAATTTCAGGAATTTTTGTTGGAGTTCAAGGAAACCAAGTCAAGCCCAAAGTCCTCCTCAAGTTCTTCCTCAAGAAACTCCAAGATTAAGGTATATGGTTTTCAACCATTGGGTCCTTCCACCCATGGTGCCCAATCCTCCTTCTTCCAAAAAGATTATATGTTTCTAAGTTGTTATAGGTCTTACTTATTATGAATTTGACTATGAGTTATGCAGTGATTGCATGAAATATTGATTGAAAACACATGTTTACTTTATTCGAGCTTATACTATGAGAAAGTTTGTCTATTGTGACTATGCATATTTTAAGCTATGAATCTATTATCTATCTTGATAATTGATGAAAGGTTTCAATGTATATTGCATGAGGGTATTATCAAGTGTTGGTGAGTTGATTTACTTCAAGTTTTCTTGCATGATTTCACTCTTGAATTGCATGATTTTGTTCTAGCATTGCACACCCGCCAAGTGTTTGGTAAAAGGTCTTTTTAAGGTTTTTTTAAATTTTTGATGAACTATTGGTTAATTTATGAGTCAAGAGACTATATAATGATTTTGGGCTTTCTAGAGATGTGTTTAGTTCATGAAAATATTGAGGATGTTGTAAAGCCGGATTAAGTCTTTTTCTCAAAGATCTTACCTCTTATGAGTCTTTGATGTTGATGTTAATGCAAAGGTAATGTTGATGATCACTCATTCTTATGTTTGATGGTTAGGCTCACCATTTGAGGTCAATAATGTTAAGAGCTACTCGTGTCATGTCTTTCATATTTCTTATAAATTATTAAAGTTATGATTATTTTAAGAATTTTATGGGATAAAACTTAGAACTAAGTGGACTAGAGGCGAGTCCCCAAGTCCCAAAACTGTATGCCACCCTAGGTGAAGGGATTAGAGGTGAGTCCCCAGATCCTTAAGAGGTGAGTACCCTAAATATGAAGGCTTGAGGTGAGTATCCGACTCTAGGAACTAGAGGCGAGTACCCAGTTCACATAAGGCTTAGTGGATCCACTTAGGCGTTAGGGTTCACCTTGGCAAGTAACTTCCCCTTTTCTTCTGGTGTAGGGTAGATATCAGGATTTCAAGTTGTAACTCGCTTGGTCTTATTTTATGTCGGTTAAGGTTTCTTCCCACACTTATATATTATATTTTATATAAGATGAATGATTTGCAAAGCATGATTTACTTAAGCATTGATCATACATGTCATATCGTTATTATACTATCTTTTGCTTATCGTTATGCATTTTGACTATGTTGCATATTTCTTCTTGCATTGCATCCTACATACTTAGTACATTCAAATGTACTAACTCACACTCTATGTCTATATGATGTTACCATGTAGGAACCAAAGCTCCATTTGACTATCCTTCTCCACGTGGCTAGTTTGACATCTTGAAGATAAGCTTGGTGAGTCCTCAAGTTCAAGGACACTATCTATTTTCTCTTGCTATTTCAAAAATTTCTTTATGTTGATGTTTGGCATTATAAGGGTGAGCCTAGAAAGTGTCTTGGCCCCTGCTTTATTCTAAGGTTAGAGGTGTTGTTCGAATATTATGATGTACCTATGCTATGAACTTGACTCCTTATGATTTATGATATCAAAGAATTCCCTTATCCTTATTTATACCTATTTTACTCACTTATTATTTTTTATTTGCTTCCACGACCAAGGATGTGTATATGATATGCTAAGAGGCTTGTTTGGGGTCCCTCCGGCTTCCTATTCGTCGTGTCACGTCTAGGCCCTAGGTCCCGGCGTGACATCAAGTGTATGCCTAATTGAAAAGGATAACTGAGAAATTACTAAATACCCTTTGTGTATCACAACAACAGAACTAATGATCCAATAGGAGCATGAATCAAACTTAATTCTACATTTGTGTGCATCTGATTCAATCTCAACCTCTGAAATCCTCAATTTCTTATAATTTTGTTTCAACAATTGGAATTGATGATGCAATTCACGAAGTTGGAATGGGATCATATACAAAAATTGAAAAGTACTCAAATATTGAATCTGTAATCATAACTAACCATAATCAAGAATTTATTGAAGAAAATCTAGTTTATCAACAAAAGTTGATTTTGATTAGTGTACCGAGGTATTATTCTATTCTTCACAAATTTCAATTCAAGGTCATACGATCAAATGCAAATTGATAAATATTTTTATTTATTCTGTCTGCTTTTATTGTTTTGAAGTTTAAATTATGAACTTATTTGTTGTATTTTCTATAGATATACAATTGGATACTTGAGTGAAAATTGCAATTGGAGTTTACAAGCATCAAGTCTGAACAAATCTGGATGTTCAAAATTAAAGAGTACAATGGCAAACATGTATGTCTACAAGGGGTCAATTCTATTTTTGAAAGACATGCAACAACTACTATGGTTGTTGCTATTATAATGAAAAAGCTTGTAGAAAGTAAATCTGCTTACACACCACGGGAGATACAAAGTGATATGTTAAATGATTATGGTGTGTCATTAACCTACATACAGACTTGGAGAGCTAAAGAAAAAGTCTTAGAATTAGTGAGAGGTGATCCTGCAGATTCATATGGGAGACTACCTAGTTATCTTTATATGTTGAAAAAAACTTATCCAAGTTAACATGTTAAATTGCCAAGTCAAATGATGGGAATTTTATATACGTATTCATCGAATTACATAAATCAATAAAAGGTTGGGAATATTATAGGCCTATTGTAGTTGTTGATGGAAGTTTTCTTAAAGCAGTATACAAAGGGACAATGCTAACATCTAGCACATTAGATGCAGCACGTTAGTATTTTTTACTTTATTTTGTATTAAAATCGTATTACAAGCGTATTAAAATGTCAATTATTTCCTAACATGTAGGCAATATACTGCCACTTGTTTATGCAATTGAAGATTCAGAGAATGATGCATCATGGTAATAATTTTTTGAACAATTCAAAAGAGGCATATGGTTAGAGGCCAATATGAGCGTAGTTTCGGATAAACATGATAGCATTATCAAAACAACTTCAATAGTTTATCATGGAGTTCCTCACTTTGCTTGCATCTGGAACTTGTGGAGAAATGTGATGAAAATATTTAAAAGAAGTCAGTACAAGATAAGTTAATTGTTCTACACAATGAAAATGGCTTACATTTAATTGGAATTCAACAAAACTATGAAAATAATTGAAAAGATAGACAAAAGAGTTAAAGACTACTTGTTTGATATTGGATATAGTAAGTGGTCAAATATGCATGCCCAGATGAACAGAACGTGGACAATATCTTCCACTATTGCAGAATCATTAAATGCAGTCAATAAGGAAGTTAGGGAACTGCCAGTTTTGCTAATACTAGATTCCATGAAATTGCTAATTCAAAAATTCGAATAACAGCAATCGATCAAAGGCTACATTTTTAGCATTCTACCTTGGTAAGAAATATCATGAAATTTGGGAATATAACAAGGAAGTGGACAAAATGAGGGTGTGTATCATCTTGTTATATTAAAAAACCATTAATATGTCTTCTGACTTTTGGTTTTTTTTACAAACTATAGGTACGAGAACAACTGAATACTTGCATACAGTCATCAATGGTATTACAAATTTCACAACTAACCTTCAGGAAAGGAAATGCAGTTGTGTAAAGTTCTAATTGGATGAACTATCATGCCCATCTACTTTAGCAGATATATATGAAAGGCATCTTTTCTATGAAGACCACTGCTCTCCATATTGCACAAAAGCAAACTAGTTGCAACTTTAAGTGAAAATCTTCCTGATTCAAGTACTTGGAATGTGTCATTGCATGTATCTGGTGAGATACTGCTACCTCCAGTTAGAAAAATGGCAGCTGAAAGACCAAAAAAAATAAGAATGAAAATCAGTGAGGGAGAAAACACAAAAGATCTAAAAATTCATGTAGTAATTGTAGACAAGCAAGTCACAATCGAAGGAGTTGCAGAAATGTTAGAAATACACAATAAGAAAAATTCAAGTTATAAGAATAGCAAGACATTTTTTAACATTTGTTGAATTGTTAATATTTTGTTGGATAGGTATTTTTTTTT
>JAABOM020059329.1:0-12957 GCA_011800125.2 Solanum clarkiae
GTACAAACCCCTCATAATACGTATAGTAAGCGCATGGTTACAGGTTGGTTCTCCCGGGCCTTATCGGCAACGGGTGCCAGTCCGCCCTAATGGGACTTGGGGCGTGACACAAATGTTCCCAAAGGGGGAGATATTGAAACACCCTAAATATTTCCCGAAAATATGCCTCGAAAATGCCCATTATTGTAATTTCTATATATCTCAAAATTCGTGCTTGATATCAAAAATTCTATGTCATAGTCTTGATCACGGAGCAAAATTTAGTGGGAAATGGGTATAACCCCAATTTTAGAGAAACCATATTAAACTTGATTTTCCAAAATTTATGAAAAATAGAATCAATCCTCGTCCTTGGCACGACAAGGCCACGGTGGGGACCTGTGTTACTTTGTTGCCAGTTTTTCCTGTTTGGTCCAAGGCCTTGGGATATTGGGCCTAAGCACTCCAATTCCTCAAAACACCTATACATAGTCATTTATCAACCCCATATCATTCAAGATATTCCCCAAAACCCTCTCTAGCACTTAGCCAAATATGTCACCCAAAATCAAGTGGCCCGAACTCATTCCAGATCTGAAGAAATCCATTCAAACTTCAAGTTCTCATTCAAATCTTCATCAAGGAAATCTCCGAAGTTGAGGTATGTGGGTTTCAACCATTGGGTCCTTTCACCCATGGTGCCCAATCTTCCTTTTTATATAAATTGTATGTTTTCAAGTTGAATTAAATATGGGTATCTCTTAATATGAATTTGATTATAAACTATGTTGGGGTTTCATGAATTATTGACTTTTTAAGCATATTTTGAGCTATAAAACTATGATCTACCATGATATTTGATGAGGAGTTTTAAAGTATCTGGTATTAGCATATTAGCAAGTGTTGGTAGGTGGATTTACGCTAAGTTTTCTCACATGATTTCACTTTTGAATTACATGATTTTGAATTAGCATTACACGCACGCCAAGTGTTTGATAAAATATCCGTTTAAGGATTATTGAGTTATTGAAGGCCTATTTCATTACTTATGAGTTAACTGACTTTATGATAGTGAAAGGAATCTATATGCGTGTTGATTGCATGAAAAGTATCTATAGTGTTGCAAATTGATTACATCTTATTGAAGGGGGGCTATGACTTAATCTTCTTGTCGAGGGGTGCGATGCCCGTACTATCAATTGAGGGGTAGATACCTCAATCACCTTGTTGGGGGGAGCGATGCCCGTACTACCAATTGAGGGGTATATACCTAAATTTCCTTGTCAGGAGGTGTGATGCTCGTACTACCAATTGAGCAGTATGCACTTCAATCGCCTTATAGGGGGGTGGGACGCCCGTACTACCAATTGAGGGGTATATATATCAATCGCCTTGTCGGGGGTGCGATGCCTATACTACTAATTAAGGGGCAGATACTTCAATCACCTTCCAAGGGGTTGGTATGCCTTAGATTCCAAGTACTAGTTGCTTGGTCTAAGATAATGGTCTCTTCCTACACATGTTATATGTTCTATACAAGCATGTTTTACTTCAAGTATTGATTATGCATGTCATATTGTTATTATACTTACCCATTGCTTATGTATATGCATTATGATTATGTTGCGTATCTCTTGTTTCATTGAATCCTACATATTTAGTACATTTAAATGTACCAATGCATACTCTATGTCTACATGATATTACTATGTAGTAACCGGATCCTCACTTGATCATCTTGCTCCTCTATGTGGCTAGTACTATCTCTTGAAGCAAGTTGGTGATTCCTCAACTCCGAGGACAATGGCTAATGATTTTATTTTATGTATAGACACTTTTCTTTGTTTATATGCTTATGGCTATGAGGGTGAGCCCGGAAAGTGTCATGGCCCCTGCTCAATTCCATGTTTAGAGGTGTTGTTGGACAAGTGATGTAATAATGCTCTGAGCTTTGACACATTTTGATTTATGCTATTGAAGACTTACCTTAGTTCCTCTTATCCCTATTTATTCTCTCATGTTGTTGTTTAATTGCTTCCGCAACCACGGATGTGTAATTTATATACTAAGAGGCTTGTTTGGGGTCCCTTTTGGTTCCCATTCGATGTGTCATGTCTAGGCCCTATGCTTGGGTCTTGACATGGGTAATGTCCCCCTGCTCATTTATACGTGAAATCACACATACTAAGCCATTTTCAACTTCATATCACTCAAAAATCCTCTCTAAAACCTCTCAACCATTTAATCAAAAATTCCATCCAAATTCAAGTGTCTCAAGCTCAATTCCGGATCTCAAGAACTCAATCAAAGGTTCATGTCTCCTTCAATTTTACATCAAGAAAACCCATGTTTAAGGTATATAGGTTTCATCTATGGGGTCCTTTCACACATGGAAACCAATCTTCCTATTTTATGAAAATTAAATGTTTTCAAGTTGTATTACATACGGGTCTATATTATTACAAAATATATGAATGAAATATGTTGGAGTTTCACCAAATATTATTGATTATTCATGACTATCTATTTTAATCTTATACAATGAGTTCATCCTTGTCTATTGAGACTATACATGATTCAAGCTATGAAATCTATGAACGATTGTGAAGTTTTGATATGATTTACATGTTACCCATGATGGGTATTTACCATGATGTTGATGGACTGATTTACATGATATTAAGTTGCATTGATTTCACTATTTCATGATCTATACTCTTGTATTTTTGCATAATTTGAACATGTATTAATATGTGCCCACAAGTGTTTGATGAAATGTCAAGTTAAGAATTCTCAAGATATTTACATGTTTTACAAGTCAAGTGATTTCATGATGAATATGGGATATCAAGTATGTTATTAATTCATGAAATTATCTATGATTATGCAAGTATGAAGTTAACCCCTATTTTAAAGATTTGACCTATTATGAGTCATTCATGTTAAAGCAAGCATTCATGTATGATTATGATCTATTCTCATGTTTCAAGTAAGGGTCACCATCAGAGGTCAAGTATGTTGAAGAGCTACTCATGTCATGATTCCATGTCTATTACAAGTTATTATATGTATCATCATTTCAAATATTCCGTGGGATTAGACTTAGTACCAACAAATTGGATTTTGACATGGACTATCTTCAATGGTCCATACTCCTTTCCTCAAACTATATGCCAATATAGGATTATGTTATACCCTTGCTATACTAGTAGATCCATTTAGTTCACTTTATCATGAAATCCACCCTGAAATGGGATGGGTTCCCATAAGGGGGTTACTCCTCCAAAATGGGACGGACTCCCATAAGGTGGAGTATGGTTTACCTTGGCAAGCAGACCACCTCTTTACCAATGAGGGGTAATCATTGGGATTCTAAGTTGTAGCTCACTTAGTCTTACTCTTTGTTGGTTGTGGTATCTTCACACACATGTATTATGATCTATTCAAGTTGACTAATTTACACGTATGTTTTACTTCAAGCATTGATCATGCATGCCATATTGAAGTTGTACCTATCTATTGCCTATGATTATTCATTTTGACTATATTGGCTTATGTCTTGTTGTATTACATCCTGCATACTTAGTACATTCAAACGTACTAATGCATACTTTATGCCTACATGATATCACTATGTGCCAGAGCTCCTCTTGATCATCCTCCACGTGGCTAGTAAGATTCTTCGAAGAGAAGCTTGGTGAGTTCTCAAGTTCGAAGACATTATCTACTTTCTCTTGTTATGTTTAAGACTTCTTTATGTTGAACATTTCATATTTTTGGGGTGAGACTAGAAAGTGTCTTGGCCCTCACTCCATTCCAAGTTAGAGGTGTACGTTGGATATTGTGATAGATTTATGTCATGAACTTGACTTCTATGCTTTGTTTATATTCAAAGAATTCCCTTAGTCCCACTTCCCTATTTATTCAAATCTCTTGTGATTGTTGCTTATTTTTCTTATGCAACTAAGGATGTGTGTTTGATATGCTAAGAGGCTTGTTTGGGTCCCTTTGGGTTCTAATTCGCCATGTCACGTCTAGGCCCTAGGCTTGGGTCCACACACTCATAGACGTCTATACCTTAGGCTTGATACGCTAAGGACCTGGTTGATTTCCTATGGATCCACACACCTATACATGTCCTGATTGTGTATGGTGTACCTATTAGGATTATGGGGGCTCAGGGATGGCTAGGCTTAGACACAAGGGCCTTACACCTACGTACAACAAACCCTTGGATCAAGTGATATTGATAGTTGGGTTCCATGGTACTTGTATGGTGATTCTATCAGTTAGATAGTGCATGAGTGTTCTTTCTGCCCTATGAGGGCTCAAGGGGCATCCAGGCTTATACACTAGGGCCTTACACCCATGTACGACTCACCCTTATATCATGTGATATTGATTGTTGGGTTCTGTGGTGATTCTATTAGTTAGATGTGTGTGGGTGTACCTTCTGATTAATTTTGGCATACATGCAGAGACATTAGGGCCTTACACCCGCGTACAACACTATGTCTCAGTCTAGTGATACTTGTGGTTTAGGCCTATTTGTGTTTCGTCATATAGTATCATTGCACACCACTTATGTTGGTTCAGTTAGGGTTCGATCATTCTCTATACATGCTTAATCCCTGATCAGAGTTCTAATTTACTATATTTACTGTAGTTCTCTATATTTGAGCCTTCTATATTTACAGTACTTCACTCGGTCGGCTAATAATTCCTAATGGGTGCCTGTTATCAATACACACCTAGATTTATGCATTTTCCCATAGTGTAGGTCTAGGTACTAGCCACAATTGTTGAGTTAGGGGTTTGTAGAGGATTCAATAGACACTGGTGAGCATTAGCAGCTTTGGATATTCTGTTGTCTCCTTCTATTTTAATGGTCATCTTTCTATTCAGACACTTGCCTTGTATATGCAGTTGGATTTATATGTTTAGATTGTCATCCCAGCTATATATGTAGATATGCATATTTAATCTTGAGTCTATAGTAGCTCTGTATAGTTGACTTCCAGGTTCTGAGTAGGTTTTTGTTATTTATATTATTGTGTTTGTTATGATTTGATTACATAGCTAGGACAAGTATCATGTCGCTTAGGTAATTAGTTTGCTTGTAGGTGGGATCTCACAAGCGCTATCATGACCAGGACCGGGTCGTGATAATGTGGTATCAGAGCCAGGTTCATTTGTCTCATCTATACAAAGCTACCATCTAGTAGAGTCCCATGGATGGGTGCGGACACGTCTATGACTTATCTCTAGGAGGATACGAGATGTTTAGGAAACTTCTTCTATTATTGATTCTGCTCGTGTAATATCACTAGTAGTCTATTGACTTCCTGAAATCTGATTTGATTCGCCCTTTCACGTGTGTAATGGATAGAAGGCAGAATCCAAGAAGGGGTAGTACTGCGTCGTTAGTCTTAGATAGGGAGCACCCCAAAGGTCGTTGAGTAGAGACTTGATGCCCTCGAGTTTTGGCAGCTGGACAGGAAGACTTTGAGAATTGAGATTATAAGAGCCTTAGAGATATGCTTCATAATTTGTTACTAGTATTGCGGTGACTGTGAATTGAACTATTAGATATGCTATTGAGGTTGGGACTCTATAAAATCGATACCTATACGTTATATGCTGTTTGAAGGTTATGTAGGTTGTGAATTCTTCTAACAAAGATTACAAAGGCGGGAAAGGTTGTGATTAAGGTAATACTAAGCATTAATGCTCTTTGTCTATTCATATGTGATTATTTGATCTCTAGTTTGACCTATTAGGCCTCTTGATATGGATAAGTATGCTAGACCTGGTGCGATTCTGAGTAGCTATCACTTATGTTATGACTGTACACTGTTAGGGGGCTAGTTATAAGCGAAATCCCTATGATTTATACATATGATCCTTTTGTTTCTTAACTACTAGGGTGGGTAGTCGGATACGAGAATTACATGGTATTTAAGGGTTTAACTGCCAGTCTTACCCTTGGCTACACCTTGTGACTCTATGTCATGATATTGTTGTGATGATTATGTTGATATGCGGTTCTCCTTGTTCCTTGGTAACTGGATTGTGAGATAATGTTGTGTCGGAGGCTTAATTGGATTGGCTATTGTTGGACGAGGCATTGTTGCATTATTAGCTGAGCTATTGGCCACTCTTCCTATTGACTTGTGCTAATTGTCGGTTGGCTGGGATTGTGTTGTCCAGATTACTAGCTATTCTTGCCAATGGGGATGTTAATCATTTGTTGGGTTGCCTTGTATTTGAGTTATTGTTTTACATTGTTAGCTGCATTACTTAGCTTATCGCCTACTTGAGTATGGGTTTCGAGCTTCTTCTTTCCTAACTCAGGTATCAAGGTAATGCAAGGTCCTTTCCATTAGTGGGAGATCGGGTGTAGTGACTCTTCAAGATGGTGATATGATAATTGAGACTTCTATGACAGCCGTTTCGGTGAGAGTGAGTCATCAGGTAAGTCTTTTGCTAATTTGCTCGGATTTCCTCCAAAAAGGGATGTTGTGTCGCTACAAAGATTAAACTATTTTTACTTGAGACTAGGGCAGAGGATATCTCAAAAAATTGCATCCGAACCCAGTATAGCTATTACAAGATTCTAGTTATATTTTTGGGTTAATTAATGCCTCTGTTGTGTGTGCGGAACTGATGACTTATGTATATCTGCCGCATTGTTATGGTAGACCTGTTGAGGCCTCTAGATGTTGGGGCTTGATTTATTAAGTACTATATTATTGTGGTTGAATTGTTAGTTGTTGAAACAACTAGATATTAGGCAGTTGAGATGATATAGGTCATGTTGGATTAGGGAGGTTGGCTATGAGCTATATAACATTGATTTGCTGTAATTCCGATTAACTAATTTTAGGGCTAGTGAGTACGTGATTAGTATTGTTTTATGTTCTTTAATTATGGTGATTCGCTTGCGACTGAATGATAATATTTGATTGGGTACTGGGATGGAAAATGTGATATATACCTGTGTATTGAGGAATATATAAGGATTCTTTTGGTGTTTAATATATTGTGTATTTGATGTGTTTCTAAATATATGATGGTTATGAGGGTACGGGAGATTGGTATGTGGATCATCAGTTGTGTATCGCTCGTCATTTTGAATCTATTAATGATTGTTACGTCAATGAGTTATTATATTGCGATGGTGGGATAACTATTTATCACACTAATGACCACTATTATTATTGTGATTGACTGAATAAACAACAAGAGAAAAAGAGGCTAGGTCCTTGTGGTGGGGATATAATTACATTAACTATTGCATGTAACTTTGTTAGTATCACTGAGCGGGGAAGCCACCTAGGGTTAAGTGTAGGGATTGCTTGCATAGGGGAAGCGAAAAATAAGGTAAGGTTTGTACATGTAGTATATGGCCACAATTGAGGATAATTGTGATTGGTTTGGTATCGACTAGTATGCTCAAGGAACGTATATTTAGCCTATTGATGTACTGTTGTGTATTAGCGAATTGAGTTGATCGGCTAAGAGGTAGATCTTTTGAGGATCCCTATTTATTGTTATATGGATTCTCGGTTGTATACTAGTGAGATATTATAGATTAGCTGGAGCGGTCCATACTGTTGTTTGACGTTGAGAATGCTTATGATGTCATATTCGTTGTCTACTATTGGTTCGGGGTTAGGATCCTTAATGTGGTTCAGATGGGAGTCTTCAGGTAGATAATCATTCTTATTTTTGTGGACGAAAGTTCTATTAGTAGGGGGATGTTGTAATGAACCTCAGGTCATTTCCGTGATCCTATAAATATTTTTATTAGTTTGAGCATTTATATAGTGACCGTGGATTATTTATGACTTATTGACACTGATTGTTCGGTCATTGGGTGAATTGTTTGACTATCATACAACTTTTCGAGTTAAACGAGAGATTGTAACCATAAAATAAACTTCTAGGAAAAGTCCTAGTAAATGGCCTTGGAGTGAAATTCTAATGGTTCCATCAACTCTGAAATGATAAATTTAGGCTAGGAGTATGTTTGGTGTAATTATATCCAGTTTTGTCAATTTAGCTGTCTAAAAAGATTAATAATTGACTTTAGTCAATGTCCCTGGTAACCATGCATCAAATGGAATTCTAGCCGCCCCGTTGGATCCGGAATATAGAGTTTGATCCAGGAGGACCATTCACTTGGTTCATGAGGCTTCCGGGTGTATTTTGGTTCCTTTGGTAGACTTTAATATTGGGAAATGGGACCCATTTTGTGATAAAACGATCTCCAATGGGAATTTTGACTATGCCGTTGAGTACGGAATGTTGTTTTCGATTAGATTTCATTCATCGATTTTATTTTTTAGACTCCGGACGACACCATAGAAATGAAATAAAGTTTGAATGGATGCTTAAAATTAAAAAAGGAGACACATCGACGTGGCCCAACAACAAGGCACCACGTGGCATGTGGGTCAAGGAGGATATACATGTACTTCATTTTTTAGAAACATGAAAAAATAAGAGCAAACTTCAAACAACAATTTCTCCTTTAATTTTTGATTCAATTTCACTGATTCAAAAGTCTACCTTATGTATTTTCCAAGTAGAACATCGTAGAAGTGTCGGAAATTGATTTAGGTGCACTATTTGAGGTAAAAATCCTTGTTTTTTGGCTGTGTTTCGAGTATGTTTTTGGAATTGAGTTATGATTTCTTATCCATTTTGAGTCAGAATTTGGTGATATTTAGTTCTATTTTGTGTATTTTGTCAAGAATCACATCGTGGTAATATCATAATTAATTGATAGTACTCTATTTGTTGCGGCAATCTGATTTTAGCTGCTTGTCATGTTATGTTCTTTCAGAAAATTCAAAATGTGATATCTCAGTCATTTCTTGCCAAAATTAAGTAAAATGCGGGTCTCAATTGTACTACTTTTCGAACCCTACACAGTGGTATGCTCGTATCATGTTAATTTAACCATATTTTTGAGAAATATTGCTTGAAAGCTGTTGTGGTACTTATTGTCGGTAAAAGATATCGTGTGGTTTTTGGGTTGTTTCTGATTATTCAGAACCTCATTTGAGCTCAATTTTTTTCTATACACGTGGGGTGACGTAAAGATAATTTTATGGAGGTTAGTTTGGCATTTTGGGTGTGGGCCCTATTTTTTTTGTTTTAGTCACAACTGATCTATTTTCCCATTTCTCGAGATATTATAGCCAAAACCACAGTAATTACATTGTGATTCATATTTTGTAAGCTGAGCGGCATTTGGAGGTGGTTAGACATGGTAAAACTCATGTGTACTGATCCGGAGCACGTGGATTTGCCTTTCATGTAGGCTAGGCTTTTCTTATCTTTAGACCAGGCAGAAATTTATATATATTAGGAGTTCATTGTGGTTGGAAGTCCTGAGTAAGATCTGTTTATATTTCGTGAGGCTGATTGTTAGCTACGGTTCTTGCGATGCATTTAAACCCTGTTGCCATGATTTATTAATACTTGTTTTCCTAGATGGTCGTTGTACTTAGCATATGGGGTAACTAGTCTTATTTTGGGATACTGTGAGTGTTTTGGACTGCACTAGTTATGACCGCTATAGTAGCTAAGTTCTGGCACTGTAAAACTACGATAAGGCCTGGTAAAGGATGGATATAGGCTAATTCCCTATGACAGGTATGTATTCTGGCTTAACTCTTGTCTATTGGAATATGTAGCCTAATGCTACTATGAAATGCTGGATGTGAGGCTATTTGTTGATTACACATTGTAACGTGGACTGCCTCTAGTATAAATAAGGTTCCAATAGGTTGATTTGCTCTAGATACCTATGATACAACCATACTATGGACTGATTTGGTAAAGATATGACTCTACTGGACTTGGTTGTTCTGGATACTTATGATATACCTATCCACTATTCTTTGCTCTAGGGCCCTGTCGATTTTTTTTGGGTCTGGTTCCCTGTTGATAACTTCGTTCTGGGACCTTATTGTTTATTCTCTGACTCTTTATTCTACTAGGGCCTTAGGAGAGACTTAAGCCAGCACTGCCCCTACATACACTCTACATAGAGCCACGTCGATACTTGGGTAATTGTCCATATTTACTCAAAGTACTTATGATTGACAGGAACGTTGTGTATTTGGCATTGGATGTCCATGACCTGACATTAGTCTGTGAGATATATACTTCTGTATAGAGATGTTTGTCTTTGTGCATGTGTTATCCTTAGTTAAGGAGGGTTAGCTAGTGTTATCTGAGCGATGGTGACATGTGGATGTGTGGACTGGATTGTGTGGTATATATATTTATATTATGAGTGTTGTCGCCTATGTTAACTTTGGGTATGATATGACATTAGAGTTCCAAATTCAGATAGATTGGTTGAGTGAGAGAATGTTTTGATACCTTGAGCATTGCTCCCCGTAGTTATTCGAGCTCCAGTGATCACGTTCGAGTGTCTAAGACCCGGGAGTTGCATCGTATGGTCCGAGTTTGGTTACCATGACTTGGATACCAGGTGGCAAATGCTGATTCTGAGGTCCGAGCACCAGTTGATTATTCTTAGGTTTGAGGCCCAATTGGCTATTCTTGGATTTGAAACATAATTGACTATTCTTGGGTGAGAGGCCCTATTGATTATTCTTTGGTTTGAGGCTCTATTGATTGTGTTAGGGGGGATTCATTCTCCAATAGGGGATACGTCCCATCGTTATGTATACTATGAGACCATCTAACCCTGGCTGACTGCCCCAACTAAAGTACGGGTAAGGAAAGGGGTTTGAGGCCTCATTTGATATTATAGGGGTTCGAGGCCCCATGTGATACTGGTTACTGAAGATGTTCAAAAAGGTGCTTCAAATAATGCTTACACTAGGTTCGACGTCAATGAGTAAAAGAAAGTATTTAAAAGTAATCAAGGGCCTTCACAGTTTAATTAGGAGCATTATGCTAGAGATTATTGGAAAACAATGTGACACTTGTCAAGTGCTTCAATTATATTTTTGTATAGAAGAAGGACTAATTATGAATACTATATCCCCTTCATAATATACATTTATTTTTATGACAATACACCAAGAAGAGAAATACCTCGAACGAATGGATAGGTAGCCAGGAAACCCGACAAAATGATATATAGACATTAAATATCCACTTTAAACGAACTAATGGAATGTTTACCTAATACCATCATGAAAATAACTCAGCTTCAATCCCAATGCCTTTCACAGAAGGTCTTTCTGGTAACGCAATAGTAAGATATCACATTTGACATTTTGGGAAACTTCCCAGATTTTGTGCTAAAAGGAGGGACAGAGCTTAGCCTTAACATCCCTTTCCAACGATCACCAAATTTCCCAAAGTTCCTCAATGAAAGTTTGGCTTACGTCATAAGCTTCACAATGATTGTATGTACGCAACACATAACCACCCATAAATAGTCCATAATTGAGCATTTATCGGCAGATTTTCACTATAGCATTCACACGACGAAATGTCCGTAAAACTTTGTAAAAATGATCGCAAAAGAGCCCCAAGATTATTATATAAAAGCAGCAGTTGTAAACCAATAATAACCAGAAAGAACACTATTTTTAAAGCACTAAACCAGCCCCAAAGTCAGCTAATAAAGGGGAAAACAATTGCAAAGCGTAAGGCAAACATTTCTAGGCACACGGGCGAATTTTAAAAGTAAAAATACGAAGAACTTACCTAAATCACTTAGGGAACTTGTGAGAACATTTTCATCAGTTGTTCTACTATTTTGGGATGAAAATGGCACAATTGTAGCAATAAAAGGTCAAAATAGCCGACATAAAGTTTGGCTTGACCTGACCCGACCCATGACTCGATTTCCTTCTCGAGCAGTCAGGGTAAAATGGTTATAAATTTTATTCGGTGTTTGGGTTGATGTACAATTTTGTGCATTGCAAACTAGATTCATAGATCTTTGATTTGATAGGTCATGGACGTTTTAACTCCTTATAACTTGGGAGATATGATTGTCACGCCCTAAAGTCCCATTAGGACGGACTGGCACCTGTTGCGGATAAGGCTCGAGAGAACCAACATGTAACTATGCGCTTTCTATACATACTATAAGGGGGTTTCTACATTTGACATGCCTTTAAGATGATAAACAGTGATAACAAGCCAAAAGGAATGGCATATGACTAGGCCGTTAGGGCCACGGTATTTAAAGTACGAGACATGACCACTTTTACTTTACATAGTCTACAAAGCCTCCAAATAAAGAAAGACATCTGATAAAGGCCGGGACAGGCCCCGCCTCAATGAACAGTGCAATAAAAATACATAATCTCTAGACATATACAAAGTCCCGAAGCAACCTGGAGCTTGGTGAGAACAGCTGAATATCTTGTACTCCTATTAGGGAGATCTATTAGCACCTGTACCTGCAGCATGAAATGCAGGTCCACCGTAAGGTACGTCAGTACAGGATAATGTACTGAGTATCTAAAGCAGGATATATTGTATATAAAGTAACAACTTAAATGAAACCATGCATCTGTGGAAGATCAAGGAACACCCTTAGTTATACTGTGAAATTAGGTCTTTGTATTCTTTATATCACTTTACCTTTACTGTAAAATTTGTACTGTAAAATCTGTGCATAGCTGTAATACAAATGACCAACTGACCAGTGGTGAAACTGTGTCGGGTTCATCCCTGGCTAGGTTATACTCAACCGTTCGGACTACCCCCCGTTGATAGGATCGTCCCTGGCTAGGTGCCATCTCCATCGCTCGGACTACCACCTATCAAAAACTGTATACTTTATCTTTCAATTACCTTTGAGATGATTCATTTGGTGGTCATAATATTGGAGCTGTATGACTATATATGTAGCATGTGACATATGCATAATCACATAAGACAACATGACAATGAAAAGAGTACACTACACAAATGATGAAATGCATATGAAATGGACAACTCGTGAACTTTATCTAGTAACAAGAA
>JAABOM020059330.1:0-12954 GCA_011800125.2 Solanum clarkiae
TCACTTTGGAACAAATTTTCAGCTTCCTAAAGACTCTTCTTTTTCTCTTTACTTCACTTCACAAGGCAGCCAATACACCCTCTAGGGTTCTTGAAGGAAACCTGAATCTTGAAGGCTAGGGTAAGTAAAAATATCCATGTATTTGTTATACTTATCCCATGACAAACAAGAAATATATGCTAGTTATGCTTGTGCTGGAAATTTAGACAGCATGTGTCCAAAGGATTGTTGTGAACTTTTCTTGTTATTCAAGGGGATTTTCTCTTCTTGGCTGGCTGAATTATGAAGTAAGACTCATGTTTTTAACAGGGAATAGTTCTTTAGTGATGTAACTAAGTTGTTGCACTACTTTTACAGTCCGCAAAAGTGAGTTCTTATAGGATATCGCAATTATGTTCTTAGTACGAACTTGTGGGCTGATGGATGGAAGGCTATTGCCTCACATCCTTCATGACTAATTTGGTACTATTATAAGACTGTTTTAAGGTTGTTTTTATGTGTAGATGTGTTGAGGACAGTTTGGGTAAAGTTGAAACAAGTTCGGCATTGTTGACGTTGAAATGTAGCGAAGGGATGTAATGTTATGCCGCCTATTTGTATGTTGTGTAGAATTATTATGTGTTGTGCTTCGCAGGTTGTTGTAAGACTGTTATGGAACTAAAACAGGTTGCACATGATATGTATATGAGCATGTGTATTAGAAAATATTATTAGAGGCGGAAAGGTTGAAACAATACGCTCGGGTTTACAATTATACGCTTGCTTCCCGTATGTAGTTCTTTTATGAGATTGGGCTGCCAAGATATATCTATTGGCTTCTAATGCTAGTTTTATCACCTACTATGTTGTATATAAATATTTGGAGGAAAGGAAGGTTATCTCGAGGTAATAGTGAGGTCGTACAGCGAGGTATGTAAAGCTAGTTGATTTCATATTATTTGGCATGAAACATAGATCCCTCCTTGGCACATAAAGGAACTTACCGACTCCAACACAACTATTAACCATGTTTCAACTCTCTCACATGTTCATATGCTCCTATACATACACTTTCAAATCTGCATGCATACTTGGATATCAAGATACACGAGTTCGTTCTACTAAATAAAGTTCATCTGTTGTTCTACCTCCTATGCATTTCATTATTTGTGTAACTTACTCCTTTCATTATGGTGCTGTCTTTTGTGATTATTTACATGTCATATGTTGTACCTACAGTCTTACAACTCCAATATTACGACCACCAAAAGAATCATCTCAAAGGTAATTGAAAGATAAAGTAAAGTATATTGCTTATTGAAGGGTGGCAACCCGAAGGGTGGAAGAATCACCTAGCCAGGGTCGATCCTATCACGGGGGGTAGCCTAAGGGGTTAAAGGAAAACCCTAGCCAGTGTTGAACCTCCATGTGGCTAGTTTGATACTTCAGAAGATTACCTTTGGTAAGTCCTCAAGTCCGAGGACACTATCTATGCTACTCTTGCTATTTGACATTTCTTTTGTTGAACACTTGTTACTATGAAGGTGAGCTCGAAAAGTGTCTTGGCCCCTGCTCCATTCCATATTAGAGATGTTATTAAATATTTGATGTACTTATGCTTTGAGCTTGACTCTTTTACGCTTTTATAAATATCAAGACTTCCCTTAGTCCTGCTTCCCTTATTTATATCTCTTGTCTTGTTTGTTTTGCTTCTGCGACCAAGGATGTATGAATGATATGCTAAGAGTCTTTTTTGGGGTCCCTTCGGGTTCCCATTCTCCATGTCGTGTCTAGGCCCTAGGCTTGGGTTGTGACAAGCGTGGCGCACCTTGGTTCCTAGACTGTGTAATTTTCACAGACTTCAAGTTTTCCCCTATTTTGTCCTAGGAATGGGCTTAGGCCACTTTTGTACTATGGTGGAACAAGTGTGCTACATGAACTTGTCACGCATTTGTCTTGTTTATGCAATTTCGTTCGATAGGCTCATCATCCATCCTCTCCATCTTACATTGGGTGAACCATATATCTGCAAACCTTTGAGTTGATAGGCCGCTAGTTTCTCCTTCTCCTCCTAGCTTAATCCCATTATGTCTAGGACCTTATACACCTCATCAATAAATTCTTGAGGTTCTTCCCCTACTTTAGCCATGAAACTTTAGAGTATTCATTCTAGTAAAGTCCCTCACCCTTTGAGGCCGAAATAGTAGCATGAGGAGCTTGGTCCCCTTGGTTAACTTGGTAGGATATGGCTTGTTCCAATAATGAGGGACCAATGGGCTTAGTCTTCCTCGGGAATAGGGACACTTGGTGGCATTATCTAAAAGCACAAAGCCAACAATTAGAAATAGGAAGTCCTAAATCAAGATCTAAAGCATGATGTTGATCATGAAGAAGTGAATCATTTCCTAAATGTCTCATAGCCTCCTATTCAGAGTTGTGGTGCACTTCAAAACCATGAACAAGACTTTACTCAATGCGGTATGTTAGATTTTTAAGGACTATTTACAAACCCGGTGCTCTAATACTAAGCTTATCACAACCCAAGCTTAGGTCCTAGGTGCGACATGGCAAATGGGGAACCCGAAAGTACCCAAAAAAAAACTCATAGCATACTTAAACACATCCTTGGTTTAGAAGTGTAGATCAATCATCAACAATTCATACTATGGGGATTAGGGATTTAGGACGCACTCTATGGGACAAGGGATAAGGGATATCTATCATCTCAAACAAAATATGTAATTCTAGGGGAAAGGGATCATGGGACACACTTTATAGAGTATAGGGAATTAGGATATTCACCACCTTACAGTTATTATCACAAGCATCAACAAAACATGGGATAAGGACTAAGGGAAAATCTCAACAGATATATAGGCATCTCATGAATCATAAATAACATATTAACCAACAATACCTCTAGTCATGAGTGAAACGAGGGCCAAGACATGTTTTGGGCTCACCCTCAAAAGTAAATAATAAAAGTGGCAACATCTTAACATAGGTAGATAGAAAATGGATGTTTCCCTCGAAATGGAGGACTCACCACAAGCAGTGTCTTCAAGAATCATACTTGCCACGAGGAGGTGGATCGAGAAGAGCTTCGGCCCCTACATGATTAAATCGTGGAGGCAAAAAGTATGTGTTAGTACTTTCAATGTATTAAGTATGTGATGTGCAATGCAACAAGAAAATCATAAGTCATAATAGACAAGATGCATAATCATATACAATGGTAATAAGCTCAATATGAAATGAATGTTCAATTTCTTGCTTTAAAACATACATGGAGGGAAACATAACTTCATGACATATATATATATATATATATATATATATATATATATATATATGTGGGGGGGGAGGAGACCTTAATCGACACTTAAGACTATGTGAGCTACGATATGGAATCCTGATGTTTCCTCTACATCGAACAAGGAGTGGTCTACTTGCCAAGGTAAACCATACCTCACCTTATAAGAACTTACCCATTTCAGAGAGTGCATACCATGTACCTTATAGGAACTTACCTATTTTGGTATTTGCTTTATATGAACCTTATGGGAACTAACCCATTTCGGTGAACAATTTTACATGGGAACCATAAAGAACTAACAAGGTAAAATCAAATAATTCGTAATTCTTGAAAAGTGTGCTGCAAGTATTAATTAATTCTCTTCATTTTGATTGCTTTTTAACAGTGGGAAACGTTAGAACTCGCCTAGTTACTGACTGGATCAAGGTATTAATAAATGGGAAAAGAGATTAGTTAACAGGATTTGATCGATTTCTTCTCATCTAATCAACGAAACTAAATCAAGGGGAGGTAATAGGTAAGGCTCAGTAATGTCACACTGCGAGTATGGATCAAATCATGTAATAAAATTTATCTCTCGCCCGGATGAAAAGGTTTGGTAAACTTAACTTACCATTCTGCATGCAACACACTAGAAAATATTATGGTTATCTGGCAATACCAAATTCGGGAATAATAGGGAACATAATACCCTAGTTACTCTTCTCACTAGGTTCGCAACATTTGTTCTAGTTTAGGATTACTTTCTGAAAATGACAACTCACCCCCTTTCAAGAGATAAGTAGGTTAATTAACTCGAATTGCCTGAAATTACTCTACACTTGCCATATTCCTAGTGGATTCGACCCTAACCTTGGTTGGGTTATATATCTTGACAATGACCACTTTAACCTTCAATAAGGAGGTGTAGCTTGGGAGACATCACTATCCTAAAAAGCCACCACGTTTGGTGCACTAGAAGAGCTATCATGACCTGACTAAATATGCCTAGACTTGTCAGTACTGTCAAACGTGGGGATGTCTTCATGAACTACCCGATCCTGATGGCCCTATCTCTGAAACTCTCTATCTCGTGGCAGGTGCCCACTAAACTAGCCATACTGGCGAAATCTCTTCCTGCCACCCTATCGGTCATGACTAATATGCTCAATCATCGGGTATGGTCCACCAATTTCTAGAAAGTACCACTGGCTAGAAGTAATGAAGTTGTGGCCTCCATCAAAAGGTTTTGGTAAATTTAACTTATCATTCCGTATGCAACACACTAGAAAATATTATGGTTATCTGGCAATACCAAATTCGGGAATAATAGGGAACATAATACCATAGTAACTCTTCTCACTAGGTTCGCAACATTTGTTCTAGTTTAGGATTATTTTCTGAAAATGACAACTCACTCTCTTTCGAGAGATAAGTAGGTTAATTAACTCGAATTGCTTGAAATTACTCTACACTTGCCATATTCCTAGTGGGTTCGACCCTAACCTTAGTTAGGTTATATATCTTGACAATGACCACTTTAACCTTAAATAAGGAGGTGTAGCTTGGGTGACATCACTATCCTAAAAAGCCACCACGTCTGGTTGCACTAAAAGAGCTATCATGACCTGACTAAATACGCCCAGACTTGTCAGTACTGTCAACTATGCGGACGGCTTCATGAACTACCCGATCCTGATGGCCCTATCTCTGAAACTCTCTATCTCATGGCAGGTGCCCACTAAACTAGCCATACTGGCAAAATCACTTCTTGCCACCCTGTCGGTCATGACTAATATGCTCAATCATATGGGCGTGGTCCACCAATTTCTAGAAAGTACCACTGGCCAGAACTAATGAAGTTGTGGCCTCCAAAAGGTACATCGCAATCCTTTGGTAAAGAGTTAAATACTCTCAAACTATGTAGGGATATTGGACAAGGCATATCTTGGCGTGTATGAAATTTGGCCTCATAGTCTGATACTGAAAGTGAACCCCACTAAAGTCTGTAAACTCACCTTGGTGGCTATCTCAGAGGTTATATTGCATGAACGTCTCTAGGAATTAGTAAACTACTCTCAAGTCATATTTGGTGATCCAATCGACCTACGAGCCAAAACTGACCTCCACCACTCCTTAGCTCGGCCAGTGAACTGATAAGAGGAATAAGCAACTCCATGTGACTCAAGGATGGCCAAATTACACAACTGGTCCAGTCCAGGACCTCCGATAAGAAATCATAGGCACTATCATCAAGCATACCATCAAATCTAGGGGGAGCCAACCGAATAGATCGCTCAGAACTCTTCTGCTCGATAGTGGACATGGTAGGACTAGTAGAAGATGGTGGCACCATAAATTTGGATGGTGCAATAGATAGTGCAGTAGACAACCCATGAAACTGTGAACTAGAACTCAGTCGAGAAGTGTGAGGCGAAATAATAGAGGTCATAGGAGGATCCACTGGGACTGAAGAAGGACCAATATGAATCATAGCTAGATCAATTAGTACTGTAAATGGGCTAGTTAGCATTATAGGAGCTAGTGCATCAAGAATAACAGGAGCTGGAGGAGCTCCGTCAAGTCTGGCCAACACTCGAAGAAGTAGCTCCTGAACTGAGGGTATAACACGAGGGTCTGTAGGTCCCTCTGACTCATACTCAAGCTCTAGAAAAGCTTATCTAGCCGGCCCTCTAGGCAAAGCTGCCCCTCTAGCTCATCCTCGACCCCTAACCCTACCACGAGCCCTACCTCAGCCATTAGTGGATGCTGCATCAGCTAGCTCAGACTCTTCCATTGACCGTCGAGCTCTAGTAATCGGCATCTATGGAGAAGGAGCAGATTAGTACATTTCAAAGTAGTTACATGAAGAAAAGCATGAATTGAAGGAAGACTCAAAGTTTTACCTATCAAGTGCCCCGTAGCCCCCAGAAGATGGGTATGGATATCTACATACCGATCTGTGTGACTCTACTACAAACTCAGCTCTTAACTAACGAGCCTAACAAACCTAGAGCTCTAAAACCAAACTTGTCATGACCCGAAATTGAATCGCGACTAAATAGAGAAAAGTGAAGCAAAAGCAACACAACATTTTAAATCAAATTCCAAAACTTGGAGTCATGAGTACAAGGGCATCTAAAAGTAGTGCGAATGAGTAAACACAATGTTTTCTCAAAAGTAAATACATAGTCTAGTACAGAGGTCAACAACAGAAGAACTCCAAGAAACAATGGCGACTCGAAGTTTGAGCCTCACCGTTGGATCTGATAGTGAAGAAGGACTCTGCTAGAATAGGATCAACTACCTTGTAGGGGTCCTTATGCTCGATCTGCAGGGAGGAAACAAAGTAGGGGTGAGTACACCGAAATTTATCCAGTCAACAGACTGGGTAGGAGAAATTGAATAAGTATGTAATAACGAAGAATCCTATCACCTGCAATGAAGGGGTTAGTACACAATATATAAATATAAAAGCAAAACAAGATCACCATAGTAATCAACAATGTGACGCATATATAATGAATGAATGCAGTGAATGGGTGGAATCACGATTATCTCTAGGGCCGGTGTATAAATCTATCGAGCTAAGGATACCAGGTAGAACTCATAGAGGTCTCGTCAGACCATATATGACATACTCTCAATTATCACAATATCTCAATCTCTCCCTTTCTACCTCCGCGTAGTCACGAGATTTTATTAAAGATGGTACAATATCTCAAAAGTGATACATCTCACCCTTGCTACCTCTGCATGGTCAAAGGGTTTTATAAAAGGTGGTACAATATCTCAAAAGTGTTACATCTCACGTTTACTACCTACAGTGGTCAAAGGGTTTTATAAGAGGTGGTACAGTATCTCAATCCTTGCCACCTCTCTATGGTCAAGGGGTGGTACAGATGCAACATGTAGTGAATGTATGTCAATGCAACAAATCAATATATAGGACAACAATAAGGAAATGCCAACAGGCACATTTGGTACCACAAACGACCAACATGCCTCAAATTACCACACTTTCATCAATAGCCAAAAATACCGAAGATATCGGACATCGAAAGTCCCAAAATATGTACATGATTACCAAAAGTATCTCACATACCATCAAATTACCACAATACTTTCCAAATGATATCACAAGTCTCATGTTATCACAATAATATCCACGAATATCCCATATCTCAAGAATACATCTCGATTTATCAATAGGGTCACAATTTTACTCCAATGCCAATATAATTGATATCAGATTTCACCAAAATACTACCATATCAATCCAATTACTCATGAAACTTCCTACATCTTACAATCATTACATAACCATATCCAATAACTCATATCTAGTCCCAATAAGGTTAGTCGAACGTACCTCAATGCCAAAACCACACTCGAACAAAGCTCTTGATCAACCCAAGCCTCAAATCGATCACAAAATCAACCAACCGCTATCAAAAATAGATACTATGTGTCAAGAGATGAATTTTGATACCCATATATGCACGAATTCGGCTTAGGAGCAAAAAAGTCAAAATTAGAACTAAAATTCAAAATTTTCAAATCTGAAAATTGGTAAAAGAATTATAATTCCACAAATGAAAAGGAGTTTGTGGGTTAAAATTCTACTAAAATCGAGTTCAATTTGAGGGAGAAATCAACATTAAAATTTCAATTCAAAGTCATTAAAAGCCAAATTTTAAATATCGAAAATCATGAAATTCAAGGCAAAATCAAAATAAAAGATATGGAAATTAATCAATTTGATGAAAGAAACACTTACCCAGAAGTTTTTCACAAAAATCCTCGTCAAAATTGCCTCAAGAAAGCTTGAAATATTGAAATTTGTGTAAAAGTGATGTTCCACGGATTTAAAACTGGGACATTCAAAAATGTACTCCGTGAACACAGGAAAACGTGGAAAAAAAAGGGAAGTATACCTCCTTGAATGAAGATAAGGAAATAGGTTGCACCAGATATCAGATTTTCAACTCATGAAAATTCACAGAACGGGCCCCCCATGGTCCATTCGGAGTCCACATTTCACAGACTAGACATGTATCCATACTAGAAACGACGAACCAAACTCAACGAAATTATCAAAATTTGATTTTGAGGTCTCCTCAACACAGTTATCAATGCAACTCAATAAAACTAGTTTAAAACTAAATATACCAAAACTACCTTTGAAAACTCCAAGAATTATGATAAGACCATATCTAGCGTTAGTTTCACCGTTCAAAATTACTAGAACTGTTAGAATTTCAATCCAAGCTTCCAAACTCTGAATTTTGATCAAAGTCAAACTTTGGCTCGAAAACAATTGAAAATGCAATTTTGGGACCCAAATCTCTGTTTTAACTCTGAATTCAGTTATATAACTTCTTCTAGACCAAATTTGATGTTCCAGAACTAATGGAATTAATGAATTTTGGACCGGCACTTGAAACTCAGAATGGTATAAAAACTCACTTTTTCAACAACTTAAGCTCCCAAAAATGTAGAAACTCATACTTTTCACTTTTAAATACTAGATTCAAGTTCCAACAATATAGATAATTCAAATTAGGTCCAAAGCAACTTATAAAAGAACAAAATAGTAATCACAGATAGGCTAATAAATGACCAGCAAGGTCATTTCATACCATTAAAAGAAAGTATAAGGCAAATTGAACCGTCCTGTAATAACAATTGATTAGACCCGAGAAAGTCAGACACTCAAGACTAAGGTCACACTTGAAAATATAGCAAGTCTCAGTCATTTAAGTTCATCCTAAATTTTTCCATCTGTATAACTCATACTATGATAAGAGAAGATCAAATACACAAGACTAGTCTCACACTTGAAAATACAGTAAATTTCACTCTATTATATCTAAGCTCATCTAATTGTTTTTATTTGTATAATCCATATCATAAGAGAAAGTGTTTAAAATAGAACTCAGAATCGATTATATGAAAAATCTCAATCTATTAAGTATAAATTCATTCTAGGTCTTTTATTTGTATAACCCATATCGGAAGGAAAAATATAAGGATTAAATTCAAACTTGAAAATATGGCAAAGATAGTTCATTGTAACTTTTTAATCTATATAACCCATATTAGGATCATAGAAGGTCAGAGATACAAGAATCAACTCATAATTGAAAATATAACATATCTTAGTATATCATGTTTGAATTCATTTCACTTTTTCATATGTATAACTCATATTAGGGTTAGAAAAATTCAGACATACAAGAGTCAACTCATTATTAAAAATATAACACATCTCAATCTGTCATATTTGAATTCATGTTAGTTTAATCATATGTATATAATTCATATTAGAATTAGAGAAGGTTAAACATACAAAACTAATCTCAAACTTGAATATATAGTAAATCTCAATCTATTATGTCATATTCTTATATATATAACCCATATCAAGATTATAAAAAGTCATACATTGAAGATCAACGTAGACTTGATAATTTAATTTGGTAAATCTTCATCTATCATGTGCAAATTATCATACTTCTTCGTGCATAATTCATATCACAATCACAACTCAGTCTACATCATTGAATCCATCACAATTTTTCATGAACTATACTAGGTTAAAAAATCCTTAGAGATACATGATTGAAGTTGCTTTTGATAAAATGGCAAATGTTAATCTATCATGTTTGTGTCACGCATAATTTATCAAGATCAATTACAAATGAATATTCTAAACCAAACAAGTTGAGCAGAAAATCACTCTGTAGCTAAAAAAAATTGATGATCAGACAATTCAATTAACAAACATAAAATAAAAAGTGATTATGTCGATGATTAGATGATTCAATCCAAAAAAATTATTGCTTTAAATTGTAATTTTGAAGGATTAAACGAAATTACATTGAACAAAACACTCATAACGATCTACAAAGATGATTGAGAGTATGACATTTAATAATTAATTTTTTTCAAAACACTAGGAAAACAACAAAAACTTAAATTCTGCCATCGATGTCAGTCGGATGTTGGTGGCTATGACCACCTCATCTACCGATCAACCCCCTACTGGTTTTCATTACCACATACATATATAATAGCAAAACCTAACTTTGATGATCTCTTAAACACCCCACAAGCTAGTATTAAACCTAGACCCATGAAACAAATCATATATTTACATGGAGAACCTGGAGTGATTTGGGAAGAGGAAGAAGTTAAGGAGATGATTATGAATGAAAATTTACAATATGCAATAATAGGTAAGTTTTCATATAGATGGCATGATATTCAATAGTTAAAGAGAATAGTACCTAAACAATGTGAGTTGAAGGGTGAATGTAATATTAATTTACTAAGCAATAGAATTATACTGATTTAGGCATCGAATCTGGAGGACTAGTGCATCTGTTATCCAAGCCATCCTTTTACATTAACCATAAGCACTGGGCATATACAATGAGGATGCTAACATGGAATCCATGGTTTAATCCATAGGAGAAAACTTCCAGAGCCATTGTGTGGATCTCTTTCCCCTCGCTGTCGTCGATCTTTTTTGAAAAAAAATTATATTCTCCCTAGCAGCAGTAAACAATTGCAAATGGATATGGCTACAAAAAATTAAATTAGACCCAATTATGCTAGGGTGAAAGTGAAGGTGGATCTATCGTAAGATTTCTCTAAAAGAATTAATGTGTGACTTAGTAAGAGGGCAGGTGAGGTAATGAAAAAATGGGTTAAGATAAATTATGACTACATCCCAAAATACTATCAACCATCTAAATTCAGGGACAAGATGAAAATGATTGTTACGTAATTTATCCGAAATTGCACCCAAAGTAAAAGAAGGAAGTAGACAAGATGGTAGGAGCAGAAGGAGAAAAGGGTAACAAGGAGGACAAATATGACACAAGGAATATTGTAGAAAGACAAGGTAGAGAAGCAAAAAAATAAAAAAGGAGGCAATGAGGGGTGGAATAACGTGAAAAGAAAACAACTCCAAATCTGGAATCGTAAAGAGATTCTAAAAAGGCCAAAGGAAGTGGTAACAACAAACCAATTTGAGGCACTTTAGCAAACAGAAGAGGGACTAAAGGAAGTAGAGCTGAGTATAAAGGCAAAAGAAGTTATCAATAATACAAAGGATCGGGTCTCTTAAACATTTGGGAAAGGGGAGAAGGTAAATAGGGGAGTGAATGGGAAAGTACAAAAGAATTTAGAGGCTTCAAAGAATGCTGGGGAGGAAGGGAGCAGGTAGAGGATGGGGGTGCAGAAAAAGAAAAAGATTATCAAAGTGAGAATGGAAAGAAGGAAGACTTCCAAAATCAGAAGCAGCAGAATTGCACGCAAAAGTAGAATATACCAGATGCAGGATCATCAAACAAAAAAATAATAGCAGATGACAAGGCAGACAATCTACTCTCAGTTCATCAAATAGAAGATGAATCTGGAGGACTGATCCTATACGATCATAAGGATGAGCCACTAGATATCCCAAAATTATCTGAAGGAGAAGTACAAAAATTGAGGGAAATTGAGGAGGTTGAGGATATGGATGCAAAAATTATAACCATTGCTAAGGAGGATAACCAGTCACCACAACAAATCAATTTCCTGAGGAGTGGAGTGAAGAAAAATCAGACAATTATCCCATTGTAGGTGGAAAAAAGGAGTAGAGATAAAATATCTATAAGTGATTAATGATAGAGAAAGCATTATTCTGGAACATCAGATCAGTGAAATCACAACAAACTTTTGAAAGATTAGTAGATCTACATAAAAAGGCATCATTACAAGTTTATAACTTTGTTTGAGCCTTTTCAAGATAATACAGAATTGGAGCAATATAGAAGAAGATTAGGGATGTACAAATCATGCTCCCTTGCATGTGGTGTGTAATTCATAGGAGGAGCCGATACAAAGACCTATTAAGTTCTTAAACTTGCGGTTGAAACATCATTCTTGTAAGCAATTAATCAAGGAGAATTAGAAAATTGACTTAGATTAAAGTGAAAGAAATTCAATTAGAGATGAAATGCCTCAGTTGAGAATAGAGAAGCCTTGAATAAGGCTAATGCTGAACTCAGGAAATATCTCCATACAGATGAAGAGTTTTAGAAGCAAAAAGCAGGGATGAGATGGTTTGGAGAAGCGGACATGAATACCAAATTCTTCCACTCTTATGTTAATGGAAGGAGGAGGAAGCTGTATATTTCTGAAATACAAAATACATACTGAGTAGGGTCATATCATTAATTCGGGAGAAAACATTGAGGCTGAAGCTATTAAATTTTATAAGGAGCAATTTAGAGAGGAACAACAGAAAGGGATTACAGCATGATAGATTGCATTCCAAAGTTGATTTCGGATGAAGAGAATGAAGAAATCACTGGACAGTCAACCAAGGAGAAAACCAAAAAAGTGAGGTTTGAATTAAATGAGGACAGCACAGAAGGGCCAGATGGTATTTCAGGATTATTCTATCAACAATGTTGGGATATTATTGGGGATGTTGTAACCAAAATGGTAAAGTCCTTCTTCTGTGGGTATCAGCTTTCAAGGTATATCACTCACACTATTTGGTACTTATTCCTAAAAAGGAGAATGTTAAACATATGGGTACTTTGTCAATAAAATCTTCTCCAGACTATTGTTATAGAGTTTGTCTACTACTATCCCAAAGATTATATCTCCTAATCAGA
>JAABOM020059331.1:0-12953 GCA_011800125.2 Solanum clarkiae
GCCTTTACTTACCAAGGGATCTATGTTTCATGCCAAATGATACGAAATCAAGTAACCTTACATACCTTGTTGTACGATCTCGTTACTAACTTGGAGTGGCTGTGGTCTCCTTAAATGTTTAGCTATAGTACATTAAGCAATAAGACTAGTATTAGCAGCAACCCAACACTTCTAGGCAGTCCAATATCATAAAAACAATCACTCGGACAGCAATCTTTCAACTAATGACGCAAAGACTTTTCTTCAACCTTTTCACTTATAAACATATTTTCTAACAATCATTCTTATGTACATGTCATGTACATCTTATTTTCATATCCTTAAAAGTCTTAAAACAGCCCATAAGGCGCAACAAATAATAATACTTCACAACATACAAACAAGCGACATAACATTACATCCTTTCACCACACTTCGACGCTAACAATCCCAAACTTGTTTTAACTTTTCCTAAATTGTTCCCAAGACTTTTACCAAATAAAACCAGTCTTAATATAGTATAAACAGTCCCAAGATAGGTTAAGGTTATGAAACAACATATTATAATTTTTAGCTCTCAAGTTTCTTTTAAAAGTGAAACTACGACGTTGTACAACAACTCATCTTTGTGGACCGTAAAAGTGGTGCAGCAACTTAATTACATGACCAACAACCTATATATTATTAACATATAAGTCTTACTTCATATTTCCTCCAACCAATTAAAGAAAATCCTCTTGAACAACAAGAAACATTCACAACAAAACTTAGGACACTTGCTGTCCAGAATTTCCAGCTTAACATAATAGTTTATATTTCATGTTTTACATGAAGAAACCATACTAGCAATATCTATAACTTCAAACATGTTAAGAATATCAAAGTGTTTTCATAATAAAGTCCAAAAACCATATAGAAGTTACCAAAATAAAAGGCAAGTGTGCAGTAACTTTCTGGACACAAGCTGTCCAGAATTTTCAGCAAATTTCCAGCAAAGATACTATCATATACTTCTTGTTTTTCATGAAGAAATCTTACTAAATACACAACTATAATTGCTTAACTTTGCCTTATTTGTTCTAGGTTCCCTTCAAAAGTCTTATACAATTGAGTTTGCAGCTTGGTGAAGTGAAATATAGAGAAGACAAATGACTTTAAGAAAGCTGAAACTTTATTTCCTAGTGGAATGACTTAGTGCTGCACTTAGCCCATTTTTAAAGATCAAATTGGCCAACTTTGTCTTCCACTTTTGACCTGATAATGACACCCATTAATGGTCTATTATTGCAGCATCTTATCCTCCAAAATTGGGATTAATTGGGTCTCAAATATGATGGACCTATGCTGCCAATTTTCAGCTTTCTTTTTAGTTTGTTTTGGGTCCAAATGGCCAAGTTGTTTGTAGAGTACATAGGACGTTTTTAAATTCTTCTTAGACTGAAAATAAGGTCCATTTATGATACTAAAACCTGGCCCAATCTTACAACCTTAACAAGGAATTTATTCATAATCGAACTTGAACAAATTCGGCGTCGAGCCTCGTCTCCGTTTGGCTATCAATTATAAGTAGGTGACTCTCCTACTAAATGATTAAGTCATACAATAACATCAATTATTTACTTATTTTAGGGCTGATATATCCTCAATTTAACACCAACACATATATATACCATCAACTCTCTTAAGCATTTAGAATCACATATCATCAATTAACACGAGATTCAAGCACTTGCAAGAATTGACGCTAATTTGACCAAACCATAACATGATTCATTTACATAGAATTAGTACATATAAAATGTGGGGTGTTACAAACAAATTCGAGCCATGACATTAAACAAGGCGCTTCTTGGGAGGCAACTCAAGCATTGCTGATAATTGTTAGTTTGTTTTAAGTGTTTTTGGTTGATTGAGATTCTTAGGTAGAAGGTGTGAGTGTGTTTTTAGTTGAAATACATTGATGCAGTTGTAATATTTTGAAAATTATTATGTGTGAGACTTGGTTTGCAGGTGGAAATCAAAGAATTGAAAAAGTGAGAAAATTGCACCAGAAGCAACTTCTACGAGCAGGCCTAGAAGTTATAGTTATCACTACGACTTGTAGTCATGCCACGTACAGGGAATCAGTGAGTATCAAAAGTTGGCACATACACTACGAGCCAATCTTACGACTCATAGGATCTCTTATGAGTCGTAAATGGGGTTCGTAGTGCCCACGTATGATTTCTAAATTATTGGAAGTATTGGATCTGTTACGAGACTGGGATGTATGAGTCGTAGGATAGCCTATGACTCATAGTTGGGATCTCGTAGTCCCGACCTGTAGCTTTTTAATGTCTGACCCATTTTCATTTAAATTTGACCCCAAATTCTTCATTCCCAATCCCTAAAGCGATGAAAAACCCCTAATTAGTGTCCCAATCATTTTTTCGATCAAAACCCTGGCCACCAACGTCATTTTCCGGCCAAGATTCTGGCGAAGACACTATTTCCTAGGGTTTTGGATTGTTTTTTCATATACAGTACATTGGTTTAATTCTTCTACCATTTGGTAAGTTTCTTAGTTAATCTTAATTGACTATGGTGGTGATGCTATAGATGATTGTGTATGTGTTTCACCATGGCCTCTCAAGCACATTTGATGATATTTTGATTTATGATTAAAAACCTTGGGTTGGTGTGCTTTGAAGGAGTTTGTGATGAATTGAACCTTGTTTGAATTTCTTGAATGGGTGGTTGTGATTGTTTAAATGCCTAATCCTTTTGGTGTAGTGCTTATTTGTTGTCTAAGCATTGAGCAAATTATTGTGGAAATTGGAATTTAGGAATTATGGGTGTGTTTCATATGTCTTAAGCTGTTGGACTAGCTTGAAATTATCTAAATGATATTTGTATCTCTATAGGATTTCTTATTGATATCAAATGTGAGCTTGGAAAGTATTTTGTTTTCGGTGTGCTTGATTTAATGTAAAATGATTTCAATTCTTAGGGACGATGGCTGTTTTAACTCTCTGTTGTCATTATGGGATTGCCTATGTGCTTAATATTTTATATTGCTCTTATGTGCCAAAGCATTTTGAATGGTGTGTTTTTTGCTTGTGCTTGTTGTGGGAAATGATAGGCACTACTGGTGCCTCTTGTTTTTAGTTATGAGGCACTCCTACGACTTGTAGGCTCCTCTATGAGCGTAGTGGTCCCTTGTAGCAAGCATCAGTCACCTATGTTTTCTACATATTTCCCATACGACACTTACATACGATTGGTAATACCTGTTACAACTAGTAGGGGGCTCTCGTAATCCTGACTCAGTTCTTAAAAATGTCTTTAAAATTTGGTACGAGGCCAACCTATGACTCATTAGCTCCCTTAGAAGTCGTAACTGCCTCTCATTTCTGAGGTCAGATTGCATTCTTGTAAGTCATACAATTGCTACGAGGCCAGTGTATGACTCATTGGTACCTCACGAGTCGTAACTGCACTCATACCTGCAGACCTACAAGTGTTTCGATGATCTTTCTTCTGTTTTATTTTGTTTCTATGCTTTAGTGTTTGTGTTTCTTATTCTGTGTTATGTGATTTATTGGATCAAACATCTTGAAACTTATATGTGGCTATGTGCTTGGTTTGAAGATAAAATTCCTCTAAAGGAAAAACGTGCAATTCAAACTTTCCAATGGAGCTTGATTGATGAATCCTCTGAGACTGAGCATTCAGAGGGCTCTGTGGAAGTCCACAGAGTCAGGATAGACCCTGAAGCGAATAGACCCCATACTTCTATGGAAGTTAGTAGTTCCTCCAGTCTGAAGAGGAGGAACAACAGGGTAACCGGGACGGGTCATATAGCAGCCTTCCACAGATGACCCCCTCACGCTCTGAGTCAGAATCGGAGTCTGAGAGCACTTCCCAGTAGGAAGAAGTCCAGTCTCCACCCCCTACTGACTGCAGATGATGTGTCCCAAGGATGAAGGAAATATATGATTAGGGTTTAGAACCCAAGAGATAGGGAAAACCGGTGCAAAAATTTCATGAAGAATCGAGATAGAACAACTTGGGGTTGGATAAAGTGCTTGGGTTAGATGCAGACCTAGACAGACATGGGCTATGATGGACCACACAACAGCTAGGTAAGAACTTCCTCTTCGTAATCTGTGAGTTCTATGCGGCATATCTTGTTACACTCTGCCGGGGGCTACCAAAGAACAAAAAGCCAATGAAGCAGCTGAGGTTACAGGTAGTGCTGGTCTGAGGTAGGAGAGTTCCTATTTCGGAGGAGACTATTTGATGGATCTAGTTTGGACCCGATTATAGAGTGCCTCAATCTACCGCAGAATATGATGGGCGAATTGACAAGATGAGGAGAGCGGTGACTGGGAAGGATATCCGGGCCAGGATAGAGCTTGTACGATGGATTGAGGGCCATATTTGTGAGGAGGGATTTGAGCTGACATGGGTTACAAATCACGCGGATCCTATAGTGAAGGCCCACCTCTCTTTCCGGGCCAAGTTTTGGTAGTCCATTATCCATTGGCATATCCAGCCCACTTTCATAGATAATGTGATCACTTTGGAGCGGGTTGTATTATTAGCCAGCATCTTAGCTGGTTATGAGATGGACTAGGCCCGAATCATCTCGGAGCAGATCCAAGAGGCAGCCGTCTAGATGAACACCTCATTGCCATTTCCTATTTTGATTCATTGGTTATGCAGTGCAGCGGGTGTTCCTATTGACCCCCACCGGGACCAGCACATAGCGACTACATGCACCATGGATCCCAGCCTGATAAAGGTTGATAAGAACCCGATGGCTACTCAGCGAGATCGAGAGCAGCACATCCCACATGAAGAGGGTTATTCTGGTACTGCTGTGGAGAAGATGGTGCCTCAAGACCCCACAGATTAGCCAGAGATCAGTTCTTGATACACCATAATGTTTTACTTCTTTTGACTCCTTTTCTTATTTTATCATTATGGATGCTTTGTTCTATTGTTAGATAATCTTTTGTTATGTTGATTTTTGGATATGTTTAATTATTTTTATGTTGGATGTTGTTTTACTTATATTTTGGATGTTATTTTTGGGTTTTAATGAATATGTGCATACATTTCTATATTATCATGTTTTGTTTTCGTTCTTGTTTGTACTTTGAGGACAAAGTATCCTATTTTGATGGGATGTGGGAAGTTATTGATTAAGGTAAAGTCTGAGCTTCCTCAAGTCCGTAACTTCCCCTATTTTCGATCCCAAAGTTTTCTTGCAGTGATTCTTGTTCCTTGTGGATATTTACTTTTCAATTGAACTGACATGTTTAGGTAGTGGAGATAATATGCTAATTCATAGTGGTGTTATCTGTTGGCATATACATAGTCTTTAACTGCGTTTTAAAGTTTTGATGAAAAATTAGGTACCCTCAAAATTTTTGAGATTGAGGTCGTTGATGCATCATACATTTTTGAGTATCTGGCAATATTTGTTCTGATATTGGGATGGTAAGCTGAGGCTGAATGCATGACCTGTGAGTCTATACTTGATTGTGGACGCAATGCCATATGTGTTGTGAGCTTATTTTGCTGCATTCATGCATCTTGTATGGACTCAAAACTTGCCTTAGTACTCTAAGATTGGTTTGGTGATGTGGTGGATATGGAAGGAATCTTAGGCCTTTGTTCTTTGAGTGAACCCACTTTTAGCCTAAAATGACCCACCAAATGAGTGAGAGGATTCCTTGTTCCAAATCTTTGAGCTTATCATTGACTCATTCTTTCTTGACACCTTGCTAGCTTAACCTTGTTTGATGAAATACCTTGATATTGGCTCTGATCTATCCTTGGACATATGAACCTTAATTGAGGCTAACCGCCTAAGTTGAGGGTGGCTACAAGTTGTATCCTGATTTGAGGAATAGATATTGTGTACTTCACCTCAGGCTAAAAGCCTAAGTTGAGGGTGACCCTTATTGTGGTGAAGTAATGACAATGAGGTGGTTAGTTGGGAAATAAAGAAAGAAATGAAAAATCATGAGCTGAGTGAAGAAAAAGAAAAGAAAAGTGCCTTGAATTGAGAAAAAGTAGCGAGAATTGAGTTCAGTAATAAGGCACAACTGAAAATAGAAAGAAAGCACTCGAGAAAAGTTCAAAACAGGAAAATAAGGGTGGATTTATTGAAAAATGGGTTGGATTATGAAAGAAAAAAGTATTGGTAAATATAGTTCAAGGATAGATTTGAGTCACTACTTACCTAAAATGCCATACCAAAGCCCTCTGGACCAATGTTACAAACCCATAAGTCCTAAAGTGATCCAAATCTACTTTATCACCAAGCCATAAGATGAGTATAAATACAAGCCTCTGGTGTAAGTCAGTATGCATGAATTTCAATTGTGAGAGTGACAATGCTTCCTCAGTTCCTAGAACTCTTTTCAAAGGTCTTCTAAGGTATGTGAGTTTGATTTATGGGTATCCTTCAACCCATAAATTCATATTTTAAAGTATTTTACCTTTTCTTTAAGTCCCTCAAATTAACATGCATGCTTATGATGATTTCATGATACTTTAGATTATTAAATGATATTAATGAAGTGTTATGGTATGTTACTAAGTATATGCATCTATTTAAGTTATTGATGATGTCCCAATGATGAGTTTTGTTGTCGATAAGATGTGGTCCATTTTACATGTTTCCAAAGGAGTATACTCTCATGATTTATGTGATTTGTAATGGTTCTATTTAAAAGCCTAGCCCACTTAGTTTCAAGCAAGGTTTTACATGATTTATGATGATGATTATGGCATTAAAGATATGTTTTAAAGTAATGATTTGTCAAAGATATAAACATGTTGACAATTGCCCTAGAGATGTTTAAGAACTCTCCCCAAAATGAAAGGACAATTCTAACTTGGTGGTTCCTAAGTTCGAGCTACTCCTATGATTGCTACTTACAATACTAAATGTCAAAAGAACATGTTTTAAAGATTTGATGGGATGACTTAGCACTAAGTGGACTTGAGATTGAGATTCATTTCGTTATTTGAGGCATGATCCATTAAAGATAAATCTCAATGTCTCTAACTATGTGCCTGATGTCGCTCAAATGATACCTCCTTTTGAAGCTATAAGCAGTCATTGTCAAAATATATAACCTAACCAAGGGTCGAACACACTGGAAATATGGTCTAGACATGTAGTAATTATGAGAAATTCGAATGAATTCACCTACTTATGTGCCGAAAGGGGAGGGTTGTAATTGCAATAAGTAAATCTAAACTAGAAGCAAGTTTTGTTAATCAATGAGAGAAGTAACTGGGATATTGTGTTCCCCATGAACTCCTAACTTAGTAGCACTAGATAATCATAATCTTTTCTATTGTGTAGCATGTAGAATTGGTAAGTTAACTTTACCAAACCTTTTGATCTAGGCAAGAGGTAAATTTCACTTCGTGATTTGATTCATCCCCGGAGTGTGATATTACTAACCCTTACCTTTTGTTCCTTTACAACTGCCCTTTGATCTAGTTAGGTGATTAGACAAGAGGGATCATATAGAATCCTATTAATTAATCTGTTTTCCAATTCATTATTACCTTGATCCAGTTAGTAAGAATTAGGTGGATTCTAGCATTGGCCACCATTAAAAATCATTCATAGCAAAGAAAATTAATTAATATATGCATGCTCACTTTTCAAGAATTGCAGATTATCCAGTTTTATGTTGTTAGTTCTTCATGTTTCCTAAATCTCTGGTTGTAGATTTTGCTATGCATGATCATTGTAGATGAGAAAATCATGTTATGCAATGATATAATTAAACATTTATAATGATGAATTTAAGAACAAGAAATTCAATGTACTCTACAAGAAATCACAATGTAATAATCTTAATGTACAAATCACAAAATATAAGTTCTCCAAGTGTTTCTATCCTCTTTTGTGTGTCTCGTCATGAAAAAGACCTAAAAAATTTATTTATAATAAGTAAAATACAAATCCAAAATGGAATAGGAAAACTGGATTCGATAGCTTCTATGGACGAGATTACGAGCTGTATACGAAACCACAACACATACCTGGGCTTCGTACTGTACAATTTCCCAAATAAGACTTCAACTTCACGAGACCTTCTTATAGGTCATATGCTGACTTATAGCTTGTAGAGGATTTCATCTGCTAACCTTTGTGAAACTCTTCACAATCTGATCCTCCAAGCATGACCTTATCTAGGACCCCTGAAGAAATCTATGGCTCATTTGATAGTTCCTGGATGAAACATCTGAAACTACGCCCTTCACTGGATCAAACTCACAAAACTACTTACGGCTCATGGAGTGAACCATATCCTGTAGAGTTGTCCGTAAATCCCTAAAAAATTCAATTCAGTAGAACTTTGTCCAAAATCATATTAAATCTTGTAATCCTGTGAAATAATCATAGAAACACATCAAAATCACTAACATCACTTTGAGAACACACAAAATTTCAAGTTTTAACCATCGAAAGTGCTATATTTTGATAGTACATCAGTGCCACTATAGTATCCTTTATAGGCTAGGCTAGTGGATCCACCTAAACCATTTATGTTATTAAGATGCATGCAAACTTGACATAGTTCCACATGGAAAGTGGTCTCCCTGTGCCAACATAGTAGGTTATGTTATATTCCATGTAGTAGCTCACAGTATTATATGTTGATTAAGGTCTTCTCCCACAAGTTTACGACTCTATGGTATGATTCTTTATTTGTGATCTCTAATGCGTGTTATCTCTTCCATATTGAGCTATACTCCTTTTGCATGCTTAAGCTCACTTTATGTACTTTTCATCTCATTCGTATTTATATATTATATATGTATATATGAATGATGGCATTACAACTTTATGCATGTATTGCATCTCATGTACTTAGTACATTCTAATGTACTAACATATATTTTGTCATCATGATTTAACCATGTAGAGATAGGTACTCCTCCATCGACTCATGGCTAGTACTTGGCGTTCAAGACTAGCACTTTTATTTATGGTGAGCTCTTTGTTTGGGACTCTACCATTTTCCTTTCTAGGTTGTGTTTTATTTTAAGTAATGTATGTGTTAGCCCTTTGAGGATTTTAAATTCTATGTTGTTTCTGTTATGGAGTCATTTTCTATTTGATGGAAATCGACCATTATCGGTTCCATCCATCGATGTAGTAGTTGGTATGCTTTATCAACAAAATGGTTTAGTATTATATGCTTTTTAAGTTGCTTCATTGTGTTAAAAAAGCCCATGATGCTTTCCCATTTTACATTCTGCATTTCTTTATGTTTATGCCTATAAATGCTTAAGATGGCTTGAGTGAGGTGCCTTCTGGTATCTCTTCGCCGTGTGATGACTAGGCCCTAGGTCGGGTTATTATAAACATGGTTTCAGAGCATGAGGTGTTCCAAAATTCCTCTGATATCCACGCATACCCTTATTGAGTAGAGTCTCATTCAAGGTATTAAACTGTACCATTATCTTAAGTGATAGGCTATAAAATGGTTTAGAAAAGTCTTCCCTTCTTTCTTGTTCATGTCGTGCCTGTAGAGTTGACTAAAGTTTTCCTATAACTAATGACAAACTTCCTCTTATTTCTAGACTATGCCTCCAAGAAAAGCTCTACAACAAAAAGGCACTTCCGAACAACAAGTTCCTCCTCTCCAACAAGATGATGGCATGTCCCATACGGAGTTCTGAGCCGCCTTTACTTTGTTGGCCCAAGCATTGTCTAATCAAGCTAACTAAGAGATAGTCATTCCTACCTAATGTCCTACTCCAGTCGCTAGAGTGCATGAATTCATGCGAACGAACCCTATAGAGTTTCATGGTTTCAAGATGGAGGAGGACCCTACTAATTTCCTTGAGGAAGCCTACAGGGTAGTTGTGGTTATGGGTATCCCTTCTAAATAAAAAGCTGAGTTGGTGGCATACCAAATCAAATGGGTGGACTAGAGGGTCCAAGAAGTGGGTCCCATTGTATAGGAAGAGATCAAGTGTTCCTTCTTGGATTTGTTCTTTTTGATTGAGCTAAGGGAGGAAAAGGTACAAGAGTTTATCCACCTCAAGGAAGTGACCATGAGTGTAAGGGAGTATGCCCTCAAATTCACTAAGCTCTCCATGTATGTTCCCTCATGGTTGTGGATCCAAGGGCTCACATGAGTAAATTCATCTCCGGTATGTCCGATTTGGTCTTGAAGGAATATAATAGAACTATGATAGTCTAGGAGATAGACATCTCCCTCTTGATGACTTACACAGAACAAATAGATGAGGAGAAGCTATGAGAGAGGGAAAGGGAGTCCAAAAGAGCTTGGGTAGATGGTGGGTGCTATTCTCACCAAAGGAGTGGTTCTTAGAAATTCTAAGGTAGCTAAACGCAAGGTGCAGAAGGGTCTACCAATACTCTTTCCTAAACTACTAAAGACAAGGGGGTTGCTCCTAAGCCCCAAAGCCCAAGTTTCCCAAAGTGCAGAAGACTCCACAAGGGAGAATTCCTAAACGGGTCCAATTCTATCTTCAAATGTAGGAAGCCCAACCACCATGCCAAAGATCGTAGAAGTGGCGGTGCAAGGCCCAAGTTTAAGGTAAGAAAGTTCAAGGCACCCAAAGGGCTAATCGGTACTATGCTCTCCATGGTTGCCAAGAGGTTGAAGAGACTCTGGATATTTTCACAGGTATGTTGGGAGTTTTTGATTTTGATGAATATGCCTTACTAGATCCAAGGGCTAACTTGTCATTTGTAACTCTACTTCTTGCTAATAAATTCCATACATGTCCTGAAGTCCTACATGAACCCTAAGAAGTAAGTAACCCCGTAGGAGAGTCCATTGTTTCCCAAAGAGTCTAGAGAAATTGTTCCATCTCTTTTTTTTCACAAAGTCGTCTCTTGTGACTTAGTTGAGATTTTCATGATAGACTTTGATGTATTTCTCAGGATGGATTAGTTTCATGCTTCCTATACATTCATTAATTGTAGAATCCATATAGTCAAGTTCCAATTCCCAAATGAGCCAATTCTTGAGTAGGAGGGTAATAACTCTTCATGTAAGAGTCATTTCATTTCTTTCTTAAAAGATCGAAAAATGATTTCCAAAGGGTGAACCTATCATCTAGTAAGAGTCAAAGATTTCACTTCTAATGTTTCTTCCCTTGAGTCGGTCCCTATTATGAATGAGTTTCCCGATGTCTTTACGGATGAGTTACCAAGTGTCCCTCCCAAAAGGGACATAGATTTTGGCATAAATCTTCTACCCAATACTCAACCTATCTCAATCCCTTCATATGGAATAGCTCATGTGGAATTGAAGGAGCTAAAGGAGCAATTGAAGGATTTGTTAGAGAAGAGTTTTATTAGACCTAGTCGGTCTCTATTGGGTGCTCCAGTTTTATTTGTAAGGAAGAAAGATGGGTCACTCCATATGTGTATAGACTACTAATAACTTACTAAGGTCACCATTAAGAACAAGTATCATCGTTCGAGGATGGATGGTTTGTTTGATCAATTGCAAGGGGCTACACACTTCTCCAAGGTTGACTTGAGATCTGGGTATCACCAATTGAGGGTGAGATAGGGTGACATTCCTAAGATGGCCTTTCCAACTAGGTATGGTCACTTCGAGTTTGTGGTGGTGTCGTTTGGTCTCACTAGTGCACCAACTATATTTATAGATCTCAAGAATAAGGTGTTCAAGCCCTACCTTGACATGTACATCGTGGTGTTCATTTGTGACATTCTAATCTACCACCGAGATGGAAGAACATATGGAGCACTTGAGGGAGGTATTGCGAACCCTAAGGGAGCAAAAGCTCTATGAAAAATTTGACAAGTGTGAGTTTTGGCTAGATGAGGTTGCCTTCCTTGGGCATGTGGTATCACGTGATGATATCAAAGTTGATCCTAAAAAGACTGAAGCAGTGAGAAATTGGCAAGGCCATTGACTCCTACAAACATAAGGAGTTGCTTGGGCCTAGCCAATTACTATAGAAGGTTTTTGCAAAATTTCTCTTCCATTTTCATCCCCACTCACCAAGTTGACTCAAAAGAAAGCTAAGTTTGTATAGACAAATGATTTCAAGTAAGCTTCCAAACTTTGAAGGATTGAGTAACTTTAGCCCTAATATTTACATGCCAAAAGGAAATGATGGGTTCGTTATTTATTGTGATGCATCAAGAATTGGGTTGGTGTAATGACCTGTTAGGTCATTTTGAGAATTAGTACTCTTGAGTTCCTCCAAGATTTATCTTGAAATATTTTAAATGAATATTTTGTACTATTCATTAATTTTTATTATTTAGTTAAGGGATAAATTTTAATAACTAATTTAATTAGTAGACTAAGTGGTAATTTATGTAACTTTTCATACTATTTTTTTTCTATATTAATTAAAATAAGTAGTAGGGTTTTCTCCACATAACTAATTGAAAAAAAAAGAGAAGAAAGAAAACGAAGAGAAGTCCAGGAAAGGATGACGACGTGAACTGCAGGCAATTTTTCCTACAGGTGCAAATCATTAATTGGGTTTAATTTGATTCATTATAGTTGTATGAAATTATAATATTATAATAAAGTCTTAAATTGGGTAGGAAACAATAATTTTGTTAACTGGGTAGATCACATATTATGATAAATTGCATGGAAGGTTCCCACTGCCACGTTGATGATCTTTAGAATACTATACATACAAGTTGGGCAATATACTATTGAAACAAATGGGAATTCTCTTTTCTTTATATAATAATGTGTGGGTGTGTGGTCAGTTTGCCAATGTTTTTGGCTTTCAAGAAAATAAAAGGGAACGCTTGCACCTTGCCCAGTACGTTTGTTTCTTGATTTTTAATATGTACATCTCTATGTATATTCTCGTCGTATTAATATTGAGGATTTTTATTACATGGATACCATTAGATTTTAAATATTGAAGATATTAAGATTTAACCGTATACTTGACGCTTAGGAACTTGA
>JAABOM020059332.1:0-48566 GCA_011800125.2 Solanum clarkiae
ATATAATTGAACACTTACCTAATTGAATTGAAAGACAAGTAAATCCAAAATATATTGAGAATCACATGATTTGATGATAAATGAATCCACAAGTGTATTCTCTTCTCCAATATTCAGTCTCCAAGTATAAAACCCTAAAAGTACTCTTTAATGATGTTTCCTATTGCTCTACTTTATACCCTGTTTTAAAAATGACTTAATTATACTATTTATAGTATTTACAAATAAGTACTAAAACAAATAGAAAAACTAGTTGGCGACTTTCTATGATAGGCATTTATGACTCATAATCTTATTTAAGAGTCGTAATCAGGGTCTCGTATTCAACTCTTGAGATCTTGGACTTTACTTTTATGAATCCACTTTACGAATCTTAGACTGATTTAAGACTTGTATTGCACTCTCATAGACTTTATCTGCATCAACTAGTCCTTCACTGAAAATTGTCACAAATCCTCTTTGTATGACTCGTATAGAGGTCTCGTATGGTTGAACTTCAGAAATCAAACTTCTTTGGAATTTGTCAAAAAACTACCTCTATGACTCGTAGAACACCAAAAACCAGAAAACTCTATAATTTTCTCCAAAATCATACCTACCTACTTTTCTACAAAAATCAAACATATAAGCACATAAAAACCATAATGTCACATTGATAACAAAAAAAATCTTAAGTTTTAAGCATCAAATATGTTGTATTTTTACAGTACATCCACACCCTCAAATTAAAATTGTTGTTTGTCCTCAAGTGACAACTCAATCTAAATAGACAATATAGCAACACACAAACCTCAACTCAATGCCATACATCACATACAATTCAAGCTCAGGTACCTACACCAACTTTCAAAACATGATTAAATAACTATTTAGCAAATGAAACACACCAGTGTATTTGACAACACAACTATGACAAGCAAGGGAATATCTACAGTCCACGATCACTGAACAGGTCAAATATCAACAAAGCAATGAAAGTTCCCTCATAGAAAAAAGTCCAAAATAAGACACTCAGTGATGATTTCAAATTTAAGCATGGGACTTTGAAAACACACTCACCCTCACAAAAGATATATGTGCATAATAACTAATACCATAGGCTTGCCCCTGTACTCATGACTCAGATTTCAGCTAATTAGACAAAGATCACTTTACGAATTTTTTAAGCTTGTAACGTAGGCTTAGGGGCTTTGGTATGATATTTTTGAAAAATAATGACTAAAGGTTATCCTTAAACTACAGTTTTCAACACTTTTACCTTACCAACTGTAAATTTTTCACCTCATTCTCCCTTTTTCCATATTCAAGCTTTTCTGGGTATTTTCATCTCATTTTTCAGCTTTTTGCCTCATTTTTACACTTCATTTTACTTTTACGCTCAATGTAAGGCATCTTTTGTTTCTTACACCCCGTACATGATTTTCTTCTTTTTCTCCTCATTCCCAACTCACCATCTTATTTTTGCGATTTTACCCCTTCACCGGCTACCCTCAACTTAGGTTTTTATCCTATGGTGAAGCACACAATATATGATCCCCGAACTAGGGCCACTTTTGGTAGCCACCTTTAACATAAGATTTTTATCTCAATCAGGGTTCACAATGCTCAAGGACAGAACAGGGCCAATTTCAAGGTTGCTCACTAGACAAGGCCAGGCTAATTAGGTGATTTAGAAAGAACTTGTACATGTAAGGCTCAAATATTTAGAATAAAGAATAAAACATCATTTTGTTGGTTATTTTAGGCTAAAGTCGAGTAATTAAACAACAAAGGCCTAAGATCCATTCCTAATCCATTCAATCTACAATATAACATAGAGTAACATGGCAAGTTCTGAATTAGCACAAAATGCATGAACCTAGCAAAAGAAGCTCATACTCATATGTCATTGCACATATTATCAGCAAACAACTCACAAATCATGTTTGGCATCTCAAATTACCCTCACATATCTTAATAGATATTACCAAACACCTCAATATGAATCGTTGTCATCTAAGTACTAATCAAAAACAAATTTTTGGTGGGTACTAATTTTCAAAACAATGCATAAAAACATGATATATGGAATAAGTGTTAGTATTATATGCTACAAATATAATCTAAACATCCTCAACATGCCAGTTCAATAGAAATAAATATCCACAAGGAAAAGAACACAGGCAAGAAAACCTCAGGATTAAAATTTGGGGTAGTAATCGACCATAAGCTACTCAGATTTCTTCGAGGCCCTTACCTACCCATACCCCATCGAAAAAGTTGTGCATTATCCTCAATGCACCAAATAAAGCAAAAATAGAGCAAATAGGGGCTAAAAACATACCTCGGCACATAAGTGCCAGTCTCAAGCTAAGTCTGACCACCTTCTCCCTGCTGGATAGTCTTATCAGCTAGTGTACTCTTTTCAAAGGGGTCAATGCCGCTTAACCTATCACGCCCATGTGCTAGCCTCACTTCCTCCTCATGCCTCGATGTCCTTAAGGCTAGCTCGGAGATTATTCTTGTCATCCTCATCCTCCTCGGAAAGATTTGCACGTACATTCCTATTATCCGGCTCTACATCCATACAAGTTCTCTTCCGAGGGAAGCCTTAATGGAAAATAAATTGAATCGTAGTGCTGGAGGTGTCTCCTCTTGCAATGTAACTAATGTCATAAGGGAATTTGTCATGTCAGCCCTAAGCTTCTTGATCTTCTGACGTACGGCTGACAAATCTAAAGGTTGGGCCTCGGCTAACCTCTTTTCCACTCCTCAAAAGCATTGATACGGGTGTCAACTCTAGAAATACGCTCCTAAATAGTATAGATGGTGATGCCTGGATCTGCTCCTCAGAGTCTGCAATAGTCTGCCAAACCCATGGCCTGAGCTACTGAATAACCTGAGACAATTGGGCCTCAGTACGTGATAACGGCTTCACCATGGCTTGAATAGAATGGGAGATGTGTAGACCATGCCTGCTGTAGAAGGCTGTGAAGTGGTGGCCTTTGGTGCAATAACAGTTGTAGTAGGACCCCTCTCAAAATCAATTACCTCGAGCTGTTGGGGTCTCTTATTAGTATTAGTAGCAACTATAGTAGTGGTGGAAGTCATTGAACCCTCAGGTGGTGGCTCCGAGGCGAACATCGATGGTGGTGATAGCAGATGTGCTTGTCGGGTCTCCATCGAGTTCTCATCAGCCTTTATAGGGCTGGGCTCCAAAGTATATTAGGCCTCAACTACATAGTCTTTCTGATGTAAGATCTCCACTCGTGACTTTATATAGAGTCTGTGGATCAAAATCGAAAGTGGGATGGAAGTGGCCCTCTTTAGTGCTGACTTATATAATTGCTCTACTATGAGTTGGGCCCAATTCATGTCATAGCTAGACAAGATACTGGAAACCAATAATGCCTACTTTTGTGTTAATGTATTGTCCACTAGAGTATGATGGATGCGGAATCAAACAACCATCCACGAAAATTTGGCGAGGAAAGAGAGTGAAGTCTTGACAATAGGATCTACGTGGGTGCTGACTCAAACAGGCTCTGGCCCCTGCTCCGCAATGTGACCAGCCACCATCTCAGTATTGGGGTCCTGTGTACCAGATCTTTCATGATCACTGAATTTTTGGCCTACTTAACTCGTATAGATCTTAGGGCATGGTACTCTGGACCTGAAAGTACATTGCGGATAGTCTTCTCCGATATATCTACCTGTCATCCTCTCACTCATATCTTTGTCAATATGAGCTGTGTGAGAGGCCTCTTCCCCTTTGGAAGGTCTGATAAAATCATGGCTACGTATGATGTATTAAACGCTCATACCAGAATTGGGGAATATCGTCCAACTGCCTCTGTCAACCATGTATGCCCATTACGTATCATAGTGTCCTTCAAACCTGGGAGACAGCTCAATCTATCATCAATAACCTTGGGCTCCTCATATATCGAACAAGTGGGTTTTCCCTGCTTCTTGGGCCTCATGACCTCTAAAAGGATAGCCTCCATACCCTCGACATACCACCTGTGATTCATAGCATCCAGTGCAGAAGAAGAAGATGGTGCGATGAAGGACTCGCATCTCCTCTTTCTCTGGAGCCCTCCTTGGAACTCGACTCCTCTGCTGATGGTATCATCTGGGTTATGCTACTTCCAGTCTCCTCACCACCTTCCTCTTCAAACTATGAAGGGCTATCACTCTAAACTTGAGTCTGCCCAGACCTAGCAATAACTCTAGTCTATTGTTAAGGCACCTTTAGATCAGGTTGGGCACCATATCTCTCCAATGACCCATTCAACTAAGGGGTCCGATCATCAACCGAATGGTTGTCATCTATATCTCATCCTTGAGCTTCCTCCTAAAATCCTCAATCTTCAAGTGATCTCCTTTAAAGCTGTAGAATTTGAAAAGCAAACATATACAAAGCATAATTAGCCCTAGTAATCATGATACGAAATACAAAAATTTTATCGTATCAGTTGTAGAAAGGCACTATGAAAGCCCCTTTATGAGTGGTAGTGAGCACTACGGGTCATAAAGTGCTCTCATATATGAGAAGTGCAGAACAAATCGAACACTTGAAAATTTACAAGACCTAAGTATGACTCGTAAATAGCAAGGATCTACGAGACTTATCTACGAGTTGTAAAGTGATTTATAACTTATAGAAGGTCTTGTCTGATGAATACTCAAATCTTTATGACTCGTAGAAGGTCTTGTCTGATGAATACTCAAATCACCAAGTGTCTGGAATTTCCCACGAAGGGAAATTATGACTCTTAGGTTAATTTACGAGTCATAAAGGACTTTCGTGATAGTTCTATGTCCATTACATGAACCCCAACCAATCCTAAATTCTACCACCATCGAAGCAAACATATGCACACTCATAACTTTAGCATAAAACAACCATCCCTAAGCATGTTTAACACATTAATTACCCCATTGAATATGATATAACATCAATTACCCTACAATTCTGCCTACCATACATTCATTCAAACTATTATGTACCTAAGGCACCCATGACCAATTCACAATCACAATTTATGCAATATTATTCAAACAGTAATAGTGATTGATCCAATAGGTATAGTCAATAAGCATCCAAAGGGCCAAAATATCCTAATTTTCAGGTTCAAATAGTCTATTATACATACACAATTCAAAGCCAACGTTGAAATGATTACACACCAATTCAACATGCTCATCATGTCAAACAAGTACTACTCAAAGCAAATTAATGATCAAAATTAAATGAAGAACTTACCACAAATGAAGATTAACTTGAAGAACAAAAAGATAGAAGATGATTGAACCCAAAACCCTAGGTACCAGAATTGTCATCAAAAAATGGATAGTGGTGGCAAAAATGTTGACCGGAAATTGAGGGAAATCAAGAAATTTGGGGAAATTATGGCCAATTAGGGTAAAAGTAGGGTCAAAATAGTTTTACCCCTCTTTTACACCTTTACCAAGTCATAGTTAAAATTATAGGATTTGGGTCTACGAAATCTCAATTACGAGTCGTAGATGGAGCTACGACTCGTAAGCCCTGATCTCATAGATCTCTTAATACTAAGAAAAATTCAAAATCTTACCTGAGTTCCACGAACCCAATTCATGACTCGTAGTTGGCTCTACGAGTCGTAAAGTTGACTTGTACGTTAAGTGTTCACTGTTCATACTCATTGGAAATCTTTACAAAATGGGGTTATGAGTCGTAAAGTGCAATACGACACATAATCCCAATCGTAGAAGTTATGCCTGATGCATTCCTCAGCAAAATCTGCTACCTTAGTATTTTACTTGCATACTCTTCATGACATACACAATTACCCAAAATGTGACCAGTCCAAATGTAAAAAGTAGTAGTAAAAATACAACAAAACAACTAACTATGATTCCAAATATTGAAAATAATCTAAAAAATAAGCTAAAACATCAAAAATCCTTGGGTTGCCTCCCAAGTAGCGCCTGATTTATTGTTGTAACACGACTTAGACATATTGGATACTTAGACTTTACCAATTTCCCAAACCTCACTTTTCAACTCACTAGGATACTTCATAGACTGACGAATATCGAAGATAACTTCTTCACCATTCAATCTAAACTTGAGTTTACTAGCTTCCATATCTATTAGAGCTTGTGCAGTGGCTAGGAATGGTCTATCTAAGATGATTGGGACATCAATCAACCTCACAATCCAGAATTACAAAATCTGCAGGCAATATGAATTTCTCTACTTTAACTAACACATCATAGAGTATCCCCATAGGTTTCTTCACTGTTCTATCCGCCATCAACAACCATATGTTATTTAGGGTAGGAGCACCCAAACCAAGTTTCTTGAAGTCTGCAAGAGGCATCAAGTTGATACTAGTTCCCAAATCACATAATGCCCGTGTGAACTCCATATCAGCTATAGTATAAGGTATGGTAAAAGCACCTGGGTCTTCTCGCTTTTGAACCAAGGACTTAGTAGTGATAGCACTATAATGTTGAAGCTCGTGAGAAAGCTTCTGACTCACAATATGCTTTTTGGTAACCAAATCCTTCATATACTTTGCATAACCTGGTATTTTCTCTGGTGCTTCAATAAGAGGGATATTGATGGATAGTTGCTTAAGCATAGAGAGAATGTGCTTAAACTTGCCTTCCTCCTCCCTTTTTTTGAGTATTTGAGGAAAACAAGGAGTCCCTGGGATGATCTTGTACGTCTTGGGCTCTTGACCTGCTTCACTTACCCCATCCTAGACATAATCATCTCCTTAAACCACATACTTGTTTGCAACTATATCCTCTCGAGCATCTTCTACATCAATAGGCATAGGACAATTAATGGTGTTTTTACACCTCGAGTAGTAACCGCCATACATTGCCCCTCATTCTTTAGATTTTGAATTGTGTTACTAGGCAATGTACCTTTTTTACACTGATTCAACTAAGCTGACACTTGACCAAATTATTGTTGAAGTTGCTTAATTATCACCGAATGAGATTCTATCTTTTGATTAATGCTTGAAATATCCGATTCCATGCCTCTTAGAGTTTTATTTTGTGTTTCTACTTTCGTCAACAATCGATCAAACATCTTCTCAATTCCTGAGTTGCTTGCACCTGTATCTCAGTTAAGTGGTGGCACATATGGACCATTTCTGAAACCATCTCTTCCACCCCAATGTGCTTCAGAGCAATAACAACCTCAGTTTTCTCTATAAGCCCTACCTCTACCATAGTTCTGACCTTGGTTTCCTTGACCTTGGCACAAATAGTCCTAATTGGACCCTTGGCGTTGGTCCGAAATCCCCCCATTTGATCATTGACAAAATAAGCATCCTCATCATAATAAGGCTCATCATACATGGGTGCACGTTGAGGTTGATGAACTACTGCATTCACTCTTTGCTGATTTTGCTTCATCATTACTTCCATGTCTGTGTGAATTTTAGTAAATTGGTGCATGATCTTTTTATTAATTTTGACTTGCTCTGACCCAACACTAACAACACATGAACCTTTTATTGGAACTCTATCTCGATGGCCCCATGCATGATTAGTTTTGACCACTTGTTCTATACGCTTAGCAATCCTTGCAAATGGTTGATCTAGGAACATGCCCCCTATAATAGTGTTGGCACATTCTTGGTTGTTAGCATCAAAGGCATAGCAAAAGATCTCCATTGTGATGACTGAAGCCTAGAGACTAGATGTGACACGGCAAATAAAAAATCCAATGACAACCCAAACAAGCCTCTTAGCATATCTTATACGCATCCTTGATTGTGGAAGAAAAAATAATAAACAATAAGAGTCAATATAAAAAGGGAACGAGACTAAGGGAAGTATTTCATAAAAATAGAAACATAAGAAGAGTTAAGCTTATAAGCATATACAAACTTAGCATCCAACAACACCTCTACTTAAGAATGGAGTGGGGGCCAAGACATTCCCCGGGCTCACTCTCATAATAATAGATATCCAAAATAAAGAAAAAGTTTTAATGTAGCATGAGTAAAGTAGTTATTACCCTCGGAGTTGAGGACTTACCAACAAACTTTCTTCATAAGATCCAAACTAACCACAAGGAGGATGGTCGATAGTAGCTCTAATCCTTACATGGTAACATCATGTAAGCATAGAGCATATGTTAGTACTTTGGAATGTACTAAGTATGTGGGATGCAATACAATGAAGCCATAAGCAATATATTCAAAATGCATAAGATATAGACAAAGGATACAATATCAATATGACATGTATGATTAATGCTTGTAATAAAAACATGCATGTAAATGATTTAGCTTGCATAACATATATCATCTATATGTGGGAGGAGACCTTAACCGACATAGACCAAGGAGCTACAACTTGGAATCAAAGGCATGACACCCGCTTGGTATAGGTGACCGAGCATGATAACCCCCGACAAAGTGTTGTATACTTGCCAAGGCAAACCAACATGATAATACGTGTAATTCGATGCATGTCACCCCCTCGACAAAGGTGTTATAACTAGATGTATCAACTAGTGAGCAAGTGAAATATTTATCCTATGGTTCCACATAGTTCAGAGACTAAAGAATTTGTATAGGGACCCCTTGAGTCAAGTCCCCATCTTAAGCCTCAATCGGTGCTAAGGCTAACCCCACAGAATATTTGAAATAATCATAACTTTAATATAACTTGAATAACTTGTAAGAGACGTGATAGCACAACACGAGTAGCTCTTTAACATGCTTGATCTCTACTAGGAAGCCTAACTTGAACTTAAGAGTAAATAATAATCATACATGATCCCTTTCCTTAACATGAATGACTCACAAGAGGTAAAAATCTTGAAATAAGGTTCAACTTGTCACTTGTAAAATCGTAGATACTGTCATGTGTTAAATACATACTTGAGAGCCCATAATCATCTTGAAACACTAGGCTTGTAAAAACTTGCAATAGCCCATCAATGGCTAAAGAATTCTAGTCATGACATTTTATCAAACACATGGTGGGTTAATGAGACTTGTTCAAAATCATGCAACTGAAGAGTATAACAACATGGTAAAATCAATTCAAAACTAACCCACCAACATTTTAGTAAAACCCCAACCTGGGTATCTGGATGATCACCTCAAAAGTTCATCGTAGTTCATAATTTTCATAGCTCAAATCATGCATAATATCAATAGATGCAAATCAACTCATGGAGTAAGATTAAAGTAGATATTCATGTATAATCTCAATACTTGATAAAACCCCAACATAATTTATGCTCATATTTTATAATAATGGATACCCATAAGTAATACAACTTGAAATCATACAATTTTTATAAAAAGGAAGGTTAGGCTCCATAGGTGAAAGCACCCATAAATGAAGACCCACATACCTCAAACTTGGATTTTCTTGAAATTTAGTTGAGGGAAACTTGAAGGTTGAGATGAGTTCTTGAGCCCCAAACATGATCTTGAAATCCTTGAATTTGAATAAGAAGTTTGATCAAGGCTTGGAGAAGTTTTTCCGAGAGTTTTGTGAGTTATAGAGTTGAAAAATTGCTAAATATGTAAGACTTCACGTTTAAGTGGGTATGCAGCTGTCACACCAATACCCTTGGGCGAAATAAGAAATTTGGGTAAAATATTACACTGGTCCGTGCCCCTGGCGCTACGTGGACCAGACTTGGAGTTGAAAATACATAGTGGTGCGCCCCACGCGCGTCGCTTCGTGCGCATGGATAACCACTGGAAGTAGTAAAATTAGCAAAAATTATTTTTTCCTATGGGTCTTCTAAAATTTGGGTTATACCCATTTCCCACTCAATTTTTCCCTTTGATCGAGAATATGAAGTTGAATTTTCGAAATCATGTAAAGATGTTGTGATCTACGAAAATTATGATTATGGGGCATTTTAATATCTCCCACTTGGTAACATTCGTCACTGAATGTCAAAGAAACATATGTAAAAGAAGTAATTATGAAGTTCTCAACCTGACATGAATGCAACAAATGCACTTAAATATCATTTTCAAAAATTTTCAACATGAATATCTAAAATCCTCATACACTTGTTACCATGAACATAAATGCATGCAAAAATGTCATGAGGGCTGAAACTTAAGACTTGGAATCATAGATATGACTAAATTTATTACCTTCAGCTTGAGTAGAGTGGAAAAGGTATGGATATCACTTTTTGATGTGCACTTCGGCTTCCCATGTGGTACTTTCTACTTGTTGATTCCTCCAAAGAACCTTAATGCATGCTACAACTTTGTTCCTCAACCTTCTCACTTGTCTATCCAATATCTTAACTACGACCTCCTGTTGACATCTAATTTTTACCCTCCACAGTATAAATTAATCATCAATCTTTTAATTTTAACAATTTTGAAATAATTAGCTTTCGGAAATGCAAAAAAATATTTTCTCAAATAAATTTCATATTCTATTTTAGGAGTTATTATTTTTAATTATTTCAGGTTGATAATATTGAAGATCTTTAATTAATTTGTACTAGTTTGTCGTGTAGGAAAATTAGTCAATCAAATTCAATTTGATTACATTTAATTGGCTAAAATTGCTACCGAATTGGCCAATTTTTAAATACCCTTCCCCTTGAACCCACCAATTTCCTACGTTCTCAAGCTAATTGGTCTATTTTGGGGAAAATCTGGCCCAATATCCCCTTAACTCGGCCCAAACCCCTATTTTCAGCCAACAATTTATATGCATACACATATATAGATATACATAGTATGCACACATGGGGACCACCCGCCCCCAATTACCCTTTTCGCCTCATTTTACCTCAACACGCGTTACATTCTCTCCCTTTCCCTTTCTTCTTCTTCATGAGAGCAAGACTAGACGAACCAAAACTAGCAATAACCTAGATGCGCCAATCTCAATTAACGATTCCCTCCTCCAATTCGTACCTTAGGCGGCTCATCCTTGTTGCCCTTAGTAGGAAGGCGTTGGAGAGAATTTCCAAGTGTTGAAATCGCGCCTCTTCTCTTGAAATCAATGGTGTAAAACATCAAATCCATTGAGGATTTGAGTTTCCTTATCATATTTTGAGAGATTCGAATTTCAGAAAATCCAAATTCTGTTCCCAGTTTCCCTGAATTTCCCTCTTACTTCCCTCCCGTTTTTCCTTAATCTTGGGCTATTTTATATCCTTTTTCCTCACAATTTGAGGGGGCAACCCTCACTTTTAAGAACCTTAAATTTCTATTTGACATTCAATTTCCACGACGTGGGTTCTTCATTTTTCCAATACACTAAAACTTCTATTTGAAGAGTTGAGAAAAATTTTCCTGAAACTAGTTCAATTCTGAAGGTTCCTAAGTTTGGGAATTCCCGTTTGAGCTTGAAGGTTCTCAAAGAAAGCTCTATTTGGTGTGGAAGTTTGGCTCAAGTTCAAGGTCTCAGGTCACTGCCCCGAAAAAGGTAACACCTTCATTTCACTTATCTCGTTTTCGTTAAAGTGTCAGACGCTGTGAAAATCTTGAAGCTATTGAGTCTTCATGCTTGTCTTGAGTTTGGTTTTAATTAGAAATGCCCTATTATGACGAGCAAATACTGTGGTATTGTTGTTACTAGTCACTGAGATATTTTTCAAAATCACAGAGTCACGTTTGAGCTTAAGAGTCTTATTTTAATGTTGGTTTCATGCTTCCATTTGAGACTTTGTTGTGTTTGTTCGATTTCAATATTTTCCAGTTAAGTGGTTTTAAAACGGCCCTTTGTGCTATTCTGAGATGTCTGATTGAATTTACGATTCTTGGTTGAGTTCACTCTTATCTTGCACCTTCGTTTCTGTCATATTACTATTGAGCATGTGAATGTTTTGGGTTGCTGTGTATTATTTCGTTTCTGTCTTCTTCTAGCTGTATTTGCTATTGATGAATTGTTCGTCAAGCTTTTGATATCTATGGTGGTTGTTTGTCCCTTTACTGGCTGTAAATGTCACTGTATAGTTGTTTTTCTTTGGGTATCATTCATATAGGTTTTGGGAATACTAGTGCAATCTCATGAAGAATATACTGAGCATTTGTTTCATTTAGCATGAATGACATTAACAAATCTTTCCGCTCCTAATTTGAGTCTATTAAAGTCTATGTTTACAGTCTCTTGCCAAGGCTTCTCACCTATCTTGGGGTATCAATTCTGGATTCTAGATGACTGAAACCCTGTCTAGTTCTCTCCTTAGCAATCCCGCATTTAGATGGTCGTTATGTCGACATTAGTGCTTATATTAGTGTATAAGGATAATTGGAAAGCCTGCAGTCCCCTCTTGTACTGTACATCTTCCATGAAGAAGGGATTTGGTCATTTTCTTGTATATTACAGAGAATATGGTTATTTGAATGATATTAACACCTTGTTTGGGTTAGATGTTGTCTCTGCCATCGTGTTTAAGCTATTTCAGGTCTGGTTTGTGTTGGTGAAGCAATTAATCAGCCTAGTAGTAGCCTATGTTCTGTTATTGGGGTGTATATGTTATATTTTCTTTGTTTGGTTGAATGTGTTTGGTTGAGGATGTATGGGTTTAGAATATCAGATAGTGTCTTATTTTTGTGTTCATATCTGTTGAATATTCTGTTCATCCAGATGTCGGTTTGGTTATTGGCAAGTTCCGACTTATATTGATTTGTTGGTTTCAAGACAATGCAACTCACGCTTCTGTGAACTTATATATTGAAAGTCTGTGATTGTTTTAGTTTTTTCTTACGCTAAGAAAATCATCATTTGCCCCAATTGTTTAAAATAAAATCATTTAAAATGCTCTAGCCAAATTATTCAGTCATTTTACATTACTGTGCTTATTTCTTTATGAGTATTAATTCCTTTCCTCCCTTCTTTCACATATGATTCACTTTGGAGCCCTAAATGGGCTCCTCTCCTATCATTCACACCTCGTTGGGCCATGGAGGCCCTACATCCCTCTCTGAGTCAGCCCAAATTCCCAGGATAACGAAGATACAGATCAATGGAAGCTGTAATAGAGGTTTTGAAGGTCAAAATCAGTGTATATACACAGATATACACTCAATATACACTTTATATACGCTAAGTGTATACAAGCAGAAATGGGCAAAAGCCCAGCAGCAGTAGCAGTGGATTTATGAGCTAGGCAGGCCCAAAGTATAAAAATTAGGGCAGGTGGAAGATTGGGTTTGCCAAGCCCAATCTTTATTTTTATTCTCTCCCTTTTTTTGTATATTTATTTATGTTATTTGTGATATGTGACACTAACTCTATTACATTTATTTGTATTACTATAATGTTATTAATCTAATCATTTCCCCATTGTCTTCATTTATGTTAATTTTCATCTTAATGATTTTGGTTTTAAAGTTAGGATTATTTCAACAAAATCAGACTTAAGTGGAAGCTCTTTCAAAAAATGTGTCAAGTTTAGTCAATTTCCTTTCAAATTGGTCAAATTTATAACTTAGTCAACTTTGTCAAATTTGGTCAATTTTTCAAATTTAATTAACTTTTTCAACTTAGTCCGTTCTTTAAAATTTAAGTCCATATTTTGTAAACATAGTTAACTTTTCAAACTTAGCCATCTTTTAACAATTTAGTCAATATATTTTAGTCAACTTCCTAATCGTTGGTCAACCGCAAGTTAGCGGTTATTTCGAGTGGTTAGTTTCTTCTAAAAATGGAAATGAACCCTTACCCATCTCTCGGAAATTTTAAAATTTTCTGTTAGGTTTTAAAATTGAATTTAGGTTTCTTAATTTTCCTTAAAATTAAATGACAACTCTTTAAATTTTTAGAAATTTGATTTATTCTTAAATTAATTAAGTATTAAATCTTATTTTCAAAAAGTCATATTTTTCAAATTAACAGAGATGGTGACTCTGCTAGGGATTTCAATTAGATTCTAACCATTAGATTAGGTCGTTTGACTAACTATTCAGTTGTAATATTTAGTATTTTTTATTTCCTTATTTGTTTTATCTATTTAATTTCGATATTAAATTATCATCTCATGCATAGCATCTTCCGCCACTTGGCATTTTTTTTATTTTCCACTAAATGACGATTATGAGGGTTGTAGCCGTTTAATCCAAATTTTTCATCGAGGTACCTTGACGAAAAGAGTTGATCCTTCGGGGTTGACGAACGTTATTTTCCCCAACCCAAGTTTTCCGTCTGGGTCGCCCTTTCCATAGTCAAAATAAACCCATTCTTAGTCACCTAAGTTAGAGCTAAGGAAAAACTCTGTAAGTGCATTGACCTAGGTTGACCCAATACTCAAGGGGTATTGGGCCCATTAGTAGCCCATCTTGAGTCCATACCGGCCCTCGGCCCAAGTGGACGATTCTTCTTAATGTGTTTATATTTGAAGGATATACATGTTCTTTGGCAAACCTTTGTCCCCCGGGATTGAATGTTTATTTTAATATTTTAGTTTAGTCAAAAGAAGGATCTGCATGAGGCATTAACTCATTCGGAGACACTCAGAGTTACCAAGAAGTCAAGAAGAAGAGACTTTCCATGACGACTTAGCTTAGCACTGTACCTCTGCATGGGACTGATTTTTGTACTCCCCTTTCCCTGTGTTATGTATCCCCATTCATTTTATTCATAAATCTTGTACAAATATTATGGGGAAATGGGACGTTTCAAATTGTGTATACATCCTTCAAATCGTTAGGCCTACCCTTAGCACAAAAGGGTTACATATCTATTTAGAACGTGCAATATCTGCTTACATGCTATAATTTATAATTGTCTGTGTGATTATGTTTCTTTGTTTAAAGACTTCTAGTCCACTTCTTTTTGAAAGTTTCTAGAATTCCTTAAGCAAATAAATCAAGTCCCTATCACAAATTCGTCCGAATACTATTCGAGTCTCGAGTTTCTCAACAAAATTGAACTCCACTCTCAAAATTCTAAATTTTACTCTCTCTCATCTGAGAAGAGGTGAATTTTCCATTTCAATTCGAAAACGATTCAAGCTAGCTGAACTACGTAGGGCTTGATATCTCCTTCGTGAGATACATAGGTAGCCTTCCATGGCTCGGTCCCTCATATCAGAGAAGATCATTTTTCCTCCCTCATCCTTACAAGAGAATCATCGATTTTAAAAGACGCGAGAAAATCTTGTCAAAACCTCTCCCTGATTCATAAATCTTGAATTAAATAGGCAACATTTTGCCTATTTAGTCATTTTCCTATATCCGTGGGTTAGCATGTCTTCGAACAATGCAACTGTTATGTGTTTATTCTTTTGAGTGATATTTTGCATTATTTATTATGAACAAGGACTAACAAATTTATGTTTAGAGTCATTTTTCATTCGATAGGTACTTAGAATTGATCTATGTTAAGAAAATGACTGGACATCCATACTTCACGAGGTTTAAAAATTCCAAAGATTCCTTCACTGACCAAAGCTAGTCGAAAGGGAACAAAAAAATGTCAGAGTATAGTGAGGGCATTGATTTAACCGAAGTTTAGGTAATGGATTCTGCAATTGCTGAACAAAATAAGTTGATTGCACAACTGATACAACAAATTGTTAAAATGAGGGCTGAGATACAAAAGACTTAAGATTCAGCGAATCTAGCCGTTGCCACTAATACTCATGCTCTAGATGACGAAAGGCTTCCATTTCATTTTCCTCCTTCGAATTCAACTACCAAACATGCTCCAAAATATTCGATCGCTATTCCTATCCTAAAGACTCCCTTCATCGACTTAACTACTCCTAAGCTCCATCATGCCAGCACATTACAACAAACACAACCTCCTCTTCAAAGCCTAAATTCTAACACTCTTAAATATATCCATCCGTATATCAGACTCCTGATCCAAACATTCAAAAATCCATCAATTACTCAACCCATATCTCCAAAAGGCCTTTTTCATATTCCAACACTATCAGAAACATACGTTCCCTTCATCCCATACTCCAACCCTTATGAGGAGAAGGAGAAGGAATGGAAGGCCAGGTAGGAAATGTCCAAGTTTGATATAAAGGAAGAAATTGCAAAGGCTAGGAAGCAATTTCACTATGCACTAGATGTTGCAGGACTAAAGGTTGAGGATTTGTGCATTCATCACGATATGAACCTCCCAGAAGGGTTCAAAATGACAAAGTTTGATACTTTCGACAGAAATGGAAATCCTATGACTCATTTAGGAGCATATTGTGATCAAATTATAGGTGTCGGGAAAAATGATGTGTTACTGATGTGACTTTTCAGTCAAAGCCTGAGTGGGGAAGCCTTGGAATGCTTTGCCTCCCAAGAAATGAACCGGTGGTCTAGTTGGAATGTTTTGGTTCAAGACTTTATTGAAAGATTTTCTTACAATATTGAAATTGTTCTAGATCGATACTCTTTGGAGAAAATCAAACCGAAGTCTACTGAGAACTGTCGAGAATATGCTTATCGTTAGAGGAAACAGGCTGCAAAGTTTACACCTCCTATGACCGAGCAAGAGATCAGCAAAGTGAATCAAATCGAAGTCTATTAAGAGCTATCGAGAATATGCTAACCGTTAGAGGAAAGAGGCTGCAAAGGTTACACCTCCTATGGCCGAGCAAGAGACTAGCGAAGCCTTCCTATGCATTCAAGAGCCAGAGTACTTTGATAAGATATTGCCTCTTATGGGAGCAAAGTTCGACAAAATATTTATAGTTGGAGAGGTTATCGAATACGGTCTTGAGACAGGAAAAATTGCTCGAATAGCTACTCAAACAAAACCTTTAGTTCTATCGAGGAGGAAGAGGAAAAATATTTCTTCCATTTCATTTGAACAAATATCAAAGGATATCAAATTCGGTAGTCAAAAGCATTCACTATCCAATACCTATCTCAAAGCTCCACAAAATCCCTACCCAATTTTTCCCATCCAACCAAATTTCCAGGATCCACTATCAAATTATCAAAATATCCCTCCAAATTTTCAAGCACTATGGCCAAATTACCAAAATATCTCTCCAAATGTCTAAGCTCCATTGCTAAATTACCAAACTATCCCTCCCAAGTTGCCAAACTCCACAATATCCAAAGTTTCAAATGCCAGCACCTACTTTCCAAAATCCTCCAAACTACTGTCAGGTACCTCAATCTTCAAGAAGCAATTGCAATATTTATCATCCAAATTTTGTGACAAGAACTCCTCGAGTCTTTACTCCTTTGGTTGAAAGTCAAACCTAGCTTGATGAAAGATTGAAAGCAGAAGACATGCTCCATCCTATAAAAAGAAGACCAGCCAATCCTTTGGGAAAATTTATAGAGCAGACAACAAATGCTCTTATCATTCAAGATTTGTGGGATATATCACTGAGAATTGCATCAACTTGAAGCACAAAATTCAGGACTTGATTGATCAAAGGGTTGTCACTCTTCAAACTGTCACTCCTAGTGTCAATAGTAATCCTCTGCCCTATCATCAGCTGGTGACTATTAATTCGATGAAAGTCAATGAGGATTGGTGTATGGAGAAAGCTATGATTCCAACAAACTCTAGCCATTCGTGAGGGAATTATAGACTCTTCAAGTTAAATAGAGAAATCTAAATTTGTTATCATTATACCTCACCAAGATTCTACTTCGACGCCTGAGAAGATGAATGAGGTTGATCACACTTTGCCACAATCATTGCCTCACTCATACCAGTCTTTGCTAGTGCAAAATCATAACAAGAACAATGGCCTAAGGAAAGGAATCTGGAATTTGTTCAAAGGAGATAATGTTACGCTAACTAAGAGACATTGATTCAGGAGAGCAAATGATTGATTAAACATCCACTACTCTTCTGACTCTTTGCTCATCTTGATAGATAAAGACATCTTTTATATTATTTCAAAATCGAAGTAGTTCAAAGAGGCTCGAGGCCCACCTTTTATATAATTTTACTTCGTTATGCTTTAATTCTCTCGTAATATTTTGAAAAAAGGCAAATTGCCCTGTGGTTGTGCTAAAGTTTCTCTTTCTTTCTTTCTTCCAGATGAAAGTTCCTTTATTAACAAAATTTTATTCGCTTCAATTTTGCTATTTAATGATGTTTGTTTATGATTTCAAGAAAAAAATTAAACTTGTCATATTATGTCATGTCACAAGCTGAATGAACAAAATCAGGTGAATATTGATGAAGTCTTCAAAGATTATGGTGAATAGAACATGATATCTGAGCCATTTGTCAAAATTGAAACAACTCAAGCTTGAAATTGGAAATCTGAGAAGACAAAAACACCAGAAAAGTCAGAATCAGTATTCATTTGATAAGAGACTCGAAAGGAAAGACTCATCAACCTGTCGAAGAGTACATTAATATATTCACCTGGTCATACATTGATGTTTCAGAATTTAGCACAAACATCGCCAACCACAACTTGAGGATCAACTCATTTTCTATCAACAGACACTATGTCTAGAGATTCAGAGTTTTCTTTTATCTCTTTTCCTATAATCGCATAATTTGCTTGTAATCATTTCTACGTTTGTTATTTGATTATTCTCCTTTGAGACGAACTACGATTGATCTGTATTCTCAAGAATGAGACACGTAGGGACCTATGTCAGCCTCGGTCATCCCCTTACCCCTTTTATTTCCTTTTGGTAAATAATTACGTTTGACTTGAATTCTCAAGAATAAGATACGTAGGCGGCCTATGTCGACCTTTGTCATCCCCTTATCCCTTTTATTTCCTTTTGCTTTTGAACTATGTTTGACCTGAATTCTCAAAAATGAGATACGTAGGTGGCCTATGTCAGTCTCAGTTAGTTCCTTATCTGTTTTTATATTTTTCTCTACCTCCCGGGAGGGGAACTACATTTGACCTGATTTCTACCTCAACGGGATGAGTAGGCACCACAACGGCTAAATTATACTCCCATAAAGGAAAGTGGGACAGAATATTTGAGAAGGAACTCAAAAGTTCTATACAAGAAGTTCCATCTTCAACAAGTCAGAGTTTAAGGCATATCAGAAATTTCAATTGGGACAGAATTTTTGAGAAGATCTATAAAATTCTCAGGGTTCTTATGATAATCTATCGATTCCTTAAGACATTTAACTGGGATAGAAAATTTTGAGGTCACCCTCAAAATTTTACCAAGTGTTGTTACAAGTCTGAAAGCGGCCATGAAGATTCTCAGCCTGACCGGGAACTCAAAGACAACTATGATGCACCGAGAGATCTATGTCAAAAGTTGAACATGTTCGTCTAAGCTTTATGTGACATAACAGTTGGCAGTGACTTATTCTCAAAATTCCTTTTCTAAATTTGTTTCTCTAAATTTCTTTTTGGATGTCGAATATCTTATCAAAATGTATATTTTGTCTTCTTTCCACCAAGAGGTCGGAGATCAAAGCGGTCCATCAGAGGACAAGACAAGGAACAGGCAATCGAAAAATCAACACAGATCAATTCAACTAAAATTTTCTGTAGATGTAAGGAAACTCTTTGCAGGTCTTATCTATAAGAGAATAACTGAGACGTAAATAGTTCTGTCTCACTCAAATCCCAAACAATTCATCATATTTTATTTTCAAGCTACCAAGAGGGCCATTTCATCATTCATTACCGAGAGGGACATTGTATCTTCAATTGCCGAGAAGGCCATTTTATTTTTAAGTCGCCGAGAGGGCCATTTCATCATTCATTGACGAGATGGCCATTTTATCATTCATTGCTGACAGGACCATTGCATCTTGAATTGTCGAGAGGGCCATTTTATTTTCAAGTTGCAGAGAGGGTCATTTTCACTCATTATCAAGAGGATCATTTCATCATTCATTGCCGAGAGGACTATTGCATCTTTAATTGCCAAGAAGGCCATTTTATTTTCAAGTCACCTTAAGGGCCATTTCATCATTCAAGATGCCAAGAGGACCATTTCATCATTCATTATCGAGAGGGCCATTTTATCATTAATTGCCGAGAGGACCATTGCATCTTCAATTGCCGAGAGGGCCATTTTATTTTCAAGCTGCCGAGATGGCCATTTCATCATTCATCGCCGAGAGGGTCATTTCATCATTCATTGCAAACAGGGCCATTGTATCTTCAATTGCCGAGAAGGCCATTTTATTTTCAAGTCACCGAGAGGTCCATTGCATCTTCAATAGCCAATATGGCCATTTTACTATCCAGTCGCCGAGCGGGCCATTGCATCTTCAATTGCCAAGAAGGCTATTTTATTTTCAAGTCGACGAGAGGAAAATTTCATCATTCAAGCTGCCAAAAAGGCCATTTAATCATTCATTGCTAAGAGGACTATTACATCTTCAATTACCGAGAGGGCTATTTTACTTTCAAGTCGCCAAGAGGGTCATTGCATCTTCAATCACCGAAAGGGCCATTTCATCATTCAAGCTGCCAAGAGGGTCATTTCATCATTCATTGCCGAGAGGATCATTGCATCTTCAATTGCCAAGAAGACCATTTTATTTTCAAGTCACCAAGAGGGCCATTTCATCATTCAAGCTGCCAAGAGGGCCATTTTATCATTCAAGCTGCCAAAAGGGCCATTTCATCATTCAATGCTAAGAGGTCCATTGCAACTTCAATTGCCAAGAAAGACATTTTATTTTCAAGTCGCCGAGAGGGCCATTTCGTTATTCATTGTCGAGAGGGCCATTGCATCTTCAATTGCCAAGAAGACTATTTTATTTTCAAGTCACCGAGAGGGATATTTCTTCATTCAAGCTGCCAAGAGGGCCATTTCATCATTCATTGCGGAGAAGGCCATTATATATTCATCGCCAAGAAGGCCATTTTATTTGCTAGTCGCAGAGAGGGCTATTTCATTATTCAAGATTCCAAGAGGGCTATTTCATCATTCATTGCCGAGAGGGCCATTGCATCTGTCATTGTCGAGAGAGCTATTTTACTTTCTAGTCGCCAAGAGGGACATTGCATCTTCAGTAGTCGAGAGGGTCATGTCATCATTCAAGCTGCCAAAAGGGTCATTTCATCATTCATTGTCAAGAGGGTCATTGTATCTTCAAATAACAAAAAGGTCATTTTATTTTCACATCACCGAGAGGGACATTTCATCATTCAAGTTGCCGAAAAGGCTATTTCATCATTTATAACATTGCATATCCAATTGCCGAGAATGGCATTTCATTTTTGAGTCGCTGAGAGGGCCATTTCATCATTCAAGCTATCAAGAGGGCCATTTTATTTTCAAGCTGTTGAGAGGGCCATTTCATCATTCATTGCCGAGAAGGACATTTTATTTTCTAGTTTTCTAGAGGTCCATTGCATCTTCAATCGCCGAGAGGGCCATTTTACTTTCCATTCGCTGAGAGGCCTATTACATCTTCAATTGGCAAGAGGGCTATTTTATTTTCAAGCTGCCGAGAGGGCCATTTCATCATTCGTTACTGAGAGAGCCATTTCATCATTCAAGCTACTGAGAAGGCCATTTCATCATTCCTTGCTGAGGGGACATTTTATCATTCATTTCCTAGAAGGCCACTGTATTTTCAAGTTGCTGAAAGGACCTTGACATTCTGCACATATCAAGAAAGATATCATCATTCGTTGTCGGGAGGTCCATCATCAAGATTACATCATATCGACTCATTACCTATCCCATCAACAAAAGAATATATGCAGAACATGGTAAAGGATATCATCCCTAATTTAAGTTATTGATTTTTACTAAAATTTTATCTTAGTTATATCGAGAGCATCCGAAAGGATGAATTCTCAAAACAAATCACAGGTGTAGACATCATCAAGTACTATGCAACAAAACGTGAAACTTTTTCTTAGAAGCGAATTGGGACCTAGTCTGAAGAGGGATGTCAAACTTTTCGAACACGAGCTGAGAAGTGACTCCCATCACAATCCAACGACACCCCTTTCAGAAGGCAAGTGCATATTTCTTTGGGTCTGTTAGTTTTCAGTTTTGTATCCAGGTGATCTCAACTCTCAATGGAAGCAATACTTCTGATCTATGTGACAATGTACCAAGCATTTTGAAAACTATGTCCGTGAAAGTTCCAGCCATGAATGTGAAGAGCTCTACATTTACAGTTAAGAGGTTGCAAACCTCGGTTTTATGATTCGGCTTGTTTGTCACTCCTCTTGAACTAGAGGTTATCTCAGAATAAGAGAATTCCTCTTCAATCGATGGAGTCGAACTATAAGTAACATGATTCCTAAGTCCAAGGATATGTAGGCGAGCTTAATTTTTAAAACTCGGATGTATTCTAACATTTTCTTTTAATATCTTATTCCCAAGCATTCTAATTTCTCCATAATTTGATATTGGGATAGCTTTTGAATTCTTTATAAATCATGCGTAAAACCAAGCATTTTGAATTACAATTAGCCAGAATTCTCATGTAACCTGAGATACATAGGAAACTCAATACCAAGAGCTTTTCAGAAGATGAAGATGTGATTGGCTAAAAATTGGATTAGTCAAGTTTCTTTGTCCACGAGCTCTTTCATTGATCATATCCAAAAAAAGAGATAGCTATTGACATCTAATTTTTACCCTCTATGGTATAAATTAATCATTGAGCTTTTTATTTTAACAATTTTGAAATAATTAGCTTTCAAAAATACAAAAAAAAAAAATTCTCAAACAAATTTCATTTTCAATTTAAGAAAGTATTTTTAATTATTCCAGGTTGATAATATTAGAGCTCTTTAATTAATTTGTATTAATTCGCCGTGTAGTCAAATTAGTCAATCAAATTCAATTTGATTAAATTTAATTGACTGAAATTGCAATTGAATTGGCGAATTTTTAAATACCTTTCCCCCTTGAACCCATCTTTTTCCTACATTCTCAAGCAAATTGGTCCATTTTGGAGCAAATTCGGCCCAATATCCCCTTAACCCGGCCCAAACCCCTATTTTCAACCTACAATTTATATGCACACACATATATACATATACATGGTACGCATGCGTGGGGACCACATACCCCCAATTATCCTTTCTCCTCATTTTCCCTCAATTCGCGTTACATTCTCTCCCTTTCCCTTTCTTTTTCTTTATGCTTGCAAGACCAGACGAACCAAACCAGCATTGACCTAGATGCGCCAATCTCATCTAATTATTCCGTCCTCCAATTCGTAGCGTACGTGTCTCATCCTTATTGCCCTTAGTAGGAAGGCGTTGGAGAGAATTTCCAGGTGATGAAATCACACATCTTCTTTTGAAATCAATGGTGGAAAGCATCAATCTGCTGAGGATTTGAGTTTCCTTATCCTATTTTGAGAGATTCAAATTTCAAAAACTCGAAATCCATTTCCAATTTCCCCGAATTGCCATTTGATTTTCCTCCCGTTTGGCCTTAATCTCGAGCTATTTATATCCCTTTTCCTAACAATTTGAGGGGGCGGCCCTCACTCTCAAGAACCTTAAATTTCTATTTGACATTCAATTCCCAGGACTGGGGTTCTTCATTTTTCAATACACTAAAACTTCCAGTTGAAAAGTTGAGTAATATTTTCCAGAAACTGGTTCAATTCTGAAGGTTCCTGAGTTTGGTAATTTCCGTTTGAGCTTGAAGGTTCTCAAAGAAAGCTCTGTTTGGTGTAGAAGTTCGTCTCAAGTTCAAGGTCTCAGGTCGCTGACCCGAAAAAGGTAACACCTTTGCTTCGCTTATCTAGTTTTTGTTTAAGCGTCATACGTTGTGAAAATCTTGAAGCTATCGAGTTTTGAGTTTGTTTTAACTTGAAATGCCTTATTATGACAAGTAGATGTTGTGATATTGTTGTTATTAGTCGTTGAGATATTTTTCAAAATCACAGAGTCACGTTTGAGCTCAAGAGTCTTGTTTTAATGCTGGTTTCATACTTCTATTTGAAACTTTGTTGTGTTTGGTTTATTTCAAGCTTTTCCAGTTAAGTGGTTTTAAAACAGTCATTTGTGTAATTCTGAGATGGCCTGTGAACTTACGATTCTTGGTTGAGTTAACTCTTATCTTGCACCTTTGTTTCTGTCATATTACTGTTGAGCATGTGAATGTCTTAGGTTGCTGTGTATCATTTTGTTTTTGTCTTATTCTAGCCGTATTTGCTATTGATGAATTATTCGTCAAGCTTTTGATATCTAGTATGGTGGCTGTTTGTACCTTCACTGGCTGTAAATGTCACTGTCTGGTTGTTTTTCTTTGGGCATCATTCATATAGGTTTTGGGAATACTAGTACAATCTCATGAAGCATATAGTGAGCATCTATTTCGTTTAGCTTGAATGGCATTAACAAATCATTCAGCTCCTAATTTGAGTCTGTTAAAGTCTATGTTTATAGTCTCTTGCCTTTGCTTCTCACCCATCTTGGGGTATCAATTTTATATTCTAGATGACTGAAACCTTGTCTAGTTCTCTCCTTAGCATTTAGATGCTTGTTATGTCGACATTAGTGCTTATATTAGTTGTATAAGGATAAGTGGAAAGCCTGAAGTCCCCTCTTGTACAGTAAATCTTCCACGAAGAAGGGATTTGGTCATTTTCTTGTTTATTGCAAAGATTATGGTTATTTGAATGATATTAACACCCTGTTTGGTTTAGATGTTGTCTCTGCCATTGTGTTTAAACTATTTCAGGTTTAGTTTTTATTATCGAAGCAATTAATCAGCCTAGTAGTAGCCTACGTTCTGTTATTAGGGTGTATATGTTATATTTTCTTTTGTTTGGTAGAACGTGTTTGGTTGAGGATGTATGGTTTTAGAATATCAGATAGTGTCTTATTTTTGGGCTCATATCTGTTGAATATTTTGTTCATCCAAATGTCGATTTGGTTATTAGCAACTTCCAACTTATATTGATTTGTTGGTTTCAAGACAATGCATCTCATTCTTTTGTGAATTTATATTATTCAAAGTCTTTGATTGTTTCAGTTTTTTCTTATGTTAAGAAAATCATCGTTTGCCCCAAACTGTTTAAAATAGAATCATTTCAAATGCTCTAGTCAAATTATTCAGTCACTTTATGTTACTGGGCTTATTTCATTATGTGTATTAATTCCTTTTCTCCCTTCTTTCACATGTGATTCATTTTGGAGCCCTAAATGGGCTCCCTCCTATCATTCGCACCTCGTTGGGCCATGCAGGCCCAACAACCCTCTCTGAGTCGGCCCAAATTCCCATGATAAGGAAGACAGACATCAATGGAAGCTTAAATACAGGTTTTGAAGGCCAAAATCAGTGTATATACACTCGATATACACTTTATATACGCTAAGTGCATACAAGCACAAACGGGCAAAAGCCCAAAGAGGCAGCAGCAGTAGCAGTGGATTTATGAGCTAGGCAGGCCCAAAGTATAAACATTAGGGCAGGTGAAGATTGGGTTAGCCAAGCCCAATCTTTATTTTTATTCTCTCCCTTTTCTTGTATATTTATTTATGTTATTTGTGATATGTGACACTAACTCTATTACATTTATTTGTATTATTATTTGTTATTAATCTAATTATTTTTTCATTGTCTTCATTTATATTAATTTTCGTCTGAATGATTTTTGTTTAAACATTAGAATTATTTCAACAAAATCAGACTTTAGTGGAAGCTATTTCAAAAAATGTGTCAAGTTTAGCCAATTTCCTTTCAAATTGGTCCAGTTTCAATCTTAGTCAACTTTGTCAAATTTGGTCAATTTTCCTCATTTAGTCAACTTTTCAACTTAGTCCATTCTTTAAAATTTAGTACATTTTTTGTAAACATAGTTAACTTTTCAAACTTAGCCAATCTTTTAACAATTTAACCAATCCGTTTTAGTCAACTTTCTAATCATTGGTCAACCGCAAGTTAGCGGTCATTTTGAGTTATTAATTTCTTCTAAAAATTGAAATTAAACCCTTACCCATCCCTCGGAAATTTTAAAATTTTTCTGTTAGGTTTTAAAATTGAATTTAGATTTCTTAATTTTCTTTAAAATTAAATGAAATTTTTGAAAATTTAATTTTCAGTAAAATTAATTTAGTATTAGATCTTATATACGCTAAATATATACAAGCAAAAATGGGCAAAAGCCCAAAGAAGCAGCAACAATAGCAATGGATTTATGGGCTAGGCAGACCCAAAGTATAAAATTAGGAAGATTGGGCCTGCCAAGCCCAATCTTTATTTATATTCTTACCCTTTTCTTGTATATTTATTTATGTTATTTGTGATGTGTGACACTAAATTTATTACATTAATTTGTATTATTATTTGTTATTAATCTAATTATTTCCCCATTATCTTCATTTATGTTAATTTTCTTCTTAACGATTTTTGTTTTAACATTAGGATTATTTCAACAAAATCAGATTTTAGTGGAAGCACTTTCAAAAAATGAGTCAAGTTTAGCAATTTTCTTTCAAATTGGTCCAATTTCAAAATTAGTCAACTTTGTCAAATTTGGTCAATTTTTCAAATTTAGTCAGCTTTTTCAACTTATTCCATTTTTAAAATTTTAGTCCATATTTTGTAAAATTAATTAACTTTTAAAACTTAGCCAATCTTTTAACAATTTAGTCAATCTGTTTTAGTTAACTTCCTAATCATTGGTCAACAAGTTAGCGGTTGTTTTGAGTTATTAATTTCTTCTCAAAATGGAAACTAGATCCTTACCCATCTCTCAGAAATTTTAAAAATTTTCTGTTAGGTTTTAAAATTGAGTTTAGGTTTCTTAATTTTTCCTTAAAATTAAGTGGCGACTCTTTAAATTTTTAAAAATTTGATTTATACTTAAATTAAGTATTAAATCTTATTTTCGAAAAATCAAAAAGTCACATTTTTCAAATTGACACCTCCTCCTAGGTCAAATTATCCTCCACAAAACCCATATTATCTAAGGGTACTATGTCACTTGGTTCACCAACACATTTCCTCAACATAGATACATGGAAGACCGGATGAACCATATCCATCTCTATAGGCAACCCCAATTTGTATGCAACTTTACTAACCCTTCTAAAAATTCTACAAGGACTCACAAATCTTGGGCTCAATTTACCTTTCTTGCCAAACCGGACCACGCTCTTCATGGGTGAGAGCTTCAAGTAAACACAATCACCAACCTTAACTCAATATTTCTTCTTCTCACATGGGATTTGGACTTTTTCCTACTTTAAGCTGTCTTCAACCTTTTCCTTATCAAACTTACCTTCTCCAAAGGTTCCATAACCAAATCAAGGCCTAACAAGGCCATCTCCCCCACATTAAACCACCCAACTGAGGATGTACAATGCCTACTATATAGAGCCTCAAAGGGAGCCATGCCAATGCTAGAGTGGTAGCTATTATTGTGAGCAAACTCAACAAGTGAAAGATGTTCATCCCAACTACCTTTAAACTCTAAAACACAAGCTCTAAGCATATCCTCAAGAGTTTGGATAGTCCTTTCGGCTTGGCCATCCGTTTGAGGATGAAAAACCATGCTAAGCTTATTCATGGTACCAAGTCTCTTTTGGAAGGATATCCAAAAAGGAGAAGTGAATTGAGCACTACGATCCGAAATGATAGAAAAGGGTAGCCTATGCAAACTAACCACCTTCTTTGCCTCAAGTTAAGATCTTTTTGTGTGAACACATATTGGAGAGTCTTGTGGTCGGTAAACACATCAACATGAATCCCATACAAATAATGACGTTGGCTTTTCAAAGCATACACCACGGCCACCAATTCAAGATCATGAGTGGGATAATTTTTCTCATGCACCTTAAGTTGCATAGAGGCATATACTATAACCTTTTCACTTTGCATCAATACACACCCCAAACCAACCCTTAAAGCAACACAATAAACCACAAACCCTTCTAACCCTTCCGGTAAGGCCAAAATAGGAGTGTAGATAATCTTTCCCTTCAATATTTGGAAACTCTTTTCACATTCATTGGTCCAAAAAAATTTTACCTTCTTTCGGGTAACCTTTTTCATAGGGGAAGAAATAGAAGAGAAAACATTCACAAATCTTCGGTAGTAACCTGCCAAACCCAAGAAATTCCTAATATATGTTGGAGTCAGTGGCCTCGGCAAATTCTTTATCACCTCCATCTTCTTAGGATCCACCTTAATGCCATCACCCGATACTACATGCCATATAAATAAAACCTCTCAACCAAAATTCACATTTTTCATATTTAGCAAACAACTTTTCATCCCTCAAGATTTGCAACACCACTCTCAAATGATTCACATGTTCTTCTTCACTCCAGGAATAAATCAATATATCATCAATAAAGACCAGCATAAACATATCATAGTAGGGTTTAAACACCTTATTCATGAAATCCAGAAATATTGTCGGTGCATTAGTCAAGCCAAAAGACATCACCACAAATTCAAAATGCCCAAATCTTGTCTGAAAAGTTGTCTTGGGAATATCACACTCCCTCACTCTTACTTGGTGGTATCCAAACCATAGATCAATCTTAGAAAAGTAACTGCCCCTTGAAGTTGATCAAAAAGGTAATTTATCCTTGGTAGACGATACTTGTTCTTTATGGTGACCCTATTAAGTTGCTCGTAATTGGTGAAAATTCTAACGGAACCATCCTTTTTCTTTACAAACAACACTGGGGTGACTTGCTAGGCCTCATGAAATCCTTTTCCAACAAATCCCTCAGTTAATCCTTCAACTCCTTCAATTTTACTGGGGCCATACGGTAAGGGGGAATGGAAATGGGTTGTGTATTGGGAAGGAGGTCTATACCAAGTCTATTTCCCTTTCAGAAGAACACCCGGAAACCCATTGAGAAAGACATCAAGAAACTCATCGACCACTGAAACCGACTCAACAGAAAGGACTTTAGACTCAACATCCCTAACCCTCACAAAATTGTAAAGACATCCCTTAGAGATTAATTTTTGGGATTTAAGACAAGAAATTAACCTACCTTGGCTACCACACTGTGCCTTTCCTACTCAAGGACAGGCTCATTAGGGAATGGGAATTTTACTCTACATGTCCTACAATCAATGGAAGCATGGTATGCACGTAACTAATAAATCCCAAAAATGATATCAAAATCCATCATGTCAATTTCAACAAAATCACAAGGTAAGACTTTTTGCAGTATGAAAATGGGACAATCATCATAGGCCCTTCTAGAAATAATGGACTCACCAACGGGGATAGATGCTTCATAAGGTTCATGCACCAATTCAGGACACACATGAAGGTTTTTGGCAACAAAAGCAGTAATGAAAGAAAGAGTGGCACCCAGATCTTCCAATGCATACATATCATAATAAAAAACCTTTAATATACCGATAACAATGTCAGACACCTCGTCCACTCCTTGCTTTCCTTGTCAAGCATAGAACCTATTTTGCCTTGGAGCAGCCCCTTATTGGCCTCCCCTTGCCCTTTGACCCTCATTAGCACCTTCACCTTGAGGATGACCATCTCTACACTTGTTTTGAGCATGAGGATAATTAGCAACCTTATGACCCACTTTACCACAACGAAGGAAAGCATTAGAATCCTTCAAACATAAGCCACAATGATGTCTCCCACACTTTCGGCACATAAGATTAATTATCCCATCATTGCTCCCTTGAAATCTTTGGTTAAGCATTCCATCATTAGCATATCTCTTGTATTAGAAGCATTGGAGGACCCTTGACCATGGAATTTGTGGCCTTGCTGAAATCGACCACCCTTGGCACCTTGGTAGCTACCCTCGAACTGAGCCCTCTTAGACACCCCCCTCCCGCCACTTCTTCTCTTTTTAAGCTTCTCCCCCTCTAGTTATTCAGCTCATATCATGAGCCGAGACAAAGTCATATCGCTTACTAGCATGGCGGTACGACACTCTTCATTAACCAAGTCGGACACTCCCAACACAAACTTGTTCATCCTTGATCTAGGTTTGGCAACCAATTGAGGAGTACACTTGGAGAGCTTGTTGAACTTGAGTGTATGCTACCTCACACTCAAGGAAACTTGCTTAAGAGTCATAAGCTCCATCATCTTAGCCTCTCACAACTCAATAGGGAAGAACCGGTTGAGGAAGGCAGCTTTGAAATCTTCCTAAGAAATAATATCATCATTTCCCTTCTCGAACTTCCATTGTGCAAAATAAGTTTGAGCCACAAGTTTGAGTTGGTAGGCTGCCGATTCTGCCCTTTCCTCCAAATTTACCCCTATGATGGATAACACCTTATAAACCTCATTGATGAACTCTTGGGGATCTTCCTCACCTTGGATCTATGAAACTCTGGAGGGTTTATCCTCATAAAGTCGCTCACCCTTGAAAACGAAGTAGGAGCATGAGGAGCTTGGTCCTCTTGGATCAATTGGTTGGATAGCATGAGCAAACCTTGTGATGGCATCGTTGAACTCATATTTAGGTACACCTCCATCTTGAGAAGCGGGAGGAGCTGATTGTTTCTCGGGAGTATAGGTTCTCCTTAGCTTTTCTTTTGGTATCGGCATGATCTAGAAGAGCAAAAAGCATTCCTTATGGGAAAAACCTTATCTTTACATCTAAAGCACGATATAGACCATAATAAAGGGAAACATTTCCTAAAGTACCTCATAGCCTTCCATCCATAGTTGTGGTGCACTTTACAACCATAAATAACACTCTAATCAGTCACGGTGAATGAGATGTCCAAAGACAACCCAATCAAGCCTCTTAGCATATCTTATACACCTCCTTGGTTGCAGAATAAAAATAATCAACAAAAAGAATCAATATAAAAAAAGGGAACAACACTAAGGGAAGTCTTTCATAAACATAGAAACATAAGAAGAGTCAAGTTTATAAGCATATACAAACTTAGTATCCAACAACACCTCGACTTAAGAATGGAGCAGGGGCCAAGACATTCCTTGGTCTCACGGTCATAATAAACGGTGTCCAAAATAAATAAGAAGCCTTAACATAGCATGAGTAAAGTAGATATTACCCTCAGAGTTGAGGACTCACCAACTAACTTTTTTCACAAGATCTGAACTAACCATAAGGAGGATGGTCAATTGGAGCTCTGGTCCCTACATGGTAACATCATGTAGGCATACAGTATGCATTAGTACTTTGGAATGTACTAATTATTTGGGGTGCAATGCAATGAAGACATAAGCCATATAATCAAAATGCATAAGATATAGACAATGGATACTATCTCAAAATGACATGTATGATAATGCTTGTAATAAAAACTTGCATGTAAATCGTTTAACTTGCATAACATATATCATATATATGTGGGAGAAGACTTTAAACGACATAGACCAAGCAACTACAACTGGGAATCCAAGGCATGACACACCTTCGGTACAAATGACAGGGCATGACACCCCCCGATGAATTGTGTTCTACTTGCCATGGCAAACCAACATGATAATACGTGCAATTATAGGCATGCCACGCCATCGATGAAGTGATATAACTAGATGGATCCACTAGTAGGCAAGGGAAATATATACCTTATGGTGGTACATAGTTTAGAGAGTAAAGTCTTTGTATAAGGACCCCTTGAGTCGAGCTCCTAGCTTAAGCCTCAATCGGTGCTAACTCTAATCCTACGAAATACTTATAATAATCATTACTTTAATAGAAACTTCAATAACTTGTGAGAGACATGATAACATGACACGACTAGCTCTTAAACATGCCTAACCTCTACTAGTGAGCCTAACTTGAACATGAGGGTAAATAATAATCATGCATGATTCATTGCCTTAACATGAATGGCTCACAAGAGTAAAAAGCTTGAAATAGGGATCAACTTGTTAATACTCAAATCATACATACTTTTATGAAATAAATAAATACTTGAGAATCCATAATCATCTTGAAACACTTGGCTTGTAAAAACTTGCCATAGCCCATCAATGGCTTAAGAATTCTCATCATGACATTTTATTAAACACATGGTAGGTTCATGAGACTTGTTCAAAATCATGCAACTCAAGAGTATAACAAGATGAGTAAAATCAATTCAAAACCAACCCATGAACATTGTAATAAAACCCCAACTTGGGTATCATGAAATTCACCTCAAAAGTGCATCATAGTTCGTAGTTTTCATAGCTTAACTCATGCATAATCTCAATAGACGCAAACAACTCATGGAATAAGTTTAAAATAGATATTCATGTACAATCTCAATACTTGATAAAACTCCAATATAATTTATGCTTATATTTCGTAATAGAGGATACCCATAGGTAATACAACTTGAAATCATGCAATTTTCATAAAAAAGAAGGTTGGACTCCATGGGTAGAAGGACCAATGGATGAAGACCTACATACCTCAAACTTCAACTTTTGTGAAATTGAGTTGACGGAAAGTTGAAGCTTGAGATGAGTTCTTGAGCCCCATAATTGAGCTTGAAATCGTTGAATTTGAATAAGAAGATTGATGAAGTCTTTGAGACGGTTTTGTGGGTTATAGAGTTGAAAAATGGCTAAGTCTGGAAGATTTCACGTTTAAATAGGCATGGCGCTATTACACTAATGTCTTAGATGAAATAAGAAAACTGGGGAAAATATTACACTGATTTGCGCCCCTGGCGCTACGCGGACCAAACGCGGATTTGAAAATATAGAGTGGTGCACCCCAGGAACGTCATGCCCAAGGAATGGACAACCATTAGAAATCATAAAATTAGCGAAAATTATTTTTCGCTATGGATCTTCTAAAACTTGGGTTTTAACCATTTCCTACTCAATTTTCTCCTTAATAAGGAATATGAAGTCGGATCTTTATAATCACGCACATATTTTGAGATATATGGAAATTACGATTATGGGGCATTTCAAAGCACAAGTTGAGCATTTTATCCACTAAGGCATCATCATCTATCTTGTGGTCAAGGACACTTCTCGAACACTTAGTAAATCTCTCCCATGTCATTCTAATGGAATCACAAGGAAGTTGCTCAAAGATGTTGATCTGATCCTTCAACTTAAGCTTATTCAATCTAGGGAAGTACCTTACCAAAACGTTCTTCTACACATCTTCCCAACTAGTGATTAAACTTTGTGGGAGCTCAAATATCCATAGTGCAGCATTGCTTGTAAGAGACAATGGGAAGACACGAAGTGCCACAACACCCATAATTAGATTTTGTATCCCCATCACACTCTTACAAACAAATGCCACATTATACAAGTGTCTATGTGGATCCTGTGAAGGTAGCCCACAAATAAACCACAGTTTTGCAGCATCTGCAGTAACTGACTAGAGACCGTGAACTTTATGTCAGCCGGTAGTGGTGGCAACACTATAGTCCCGGTCACATCCATTGCCATGGGGTACAACCTATACTGATTCTATTGGTAAGCATCAGTGTCGAACTACCTAGGTCATGGAATGTTCTCCAAAGGAGGTGGATTCTCATTCCCATCATTTTGGTTTAAAGTTGCATTGGCCTCATTGTTGGCATTTTTTTAGGCCATTCTTCTTACAATTCTTTGGATTTCTTGATCAAGTGGGTTGAGGGATTATCTTGACTCCTAGTGTTGGGCATACACCACTAGTATACCCTACAAAGAAACTAAAACAAAAACAAAAACAAAAATAAAAGTAAAATAAAGGCAACTAAGGATTAACAGTTGAATTATAATTACTAGTGAATTCAGTCTTAATCTATCCATATTACCTGACAGTGGCGATATAATCTTTGATCACGCCCAAGTTACACCTCTCTTTTATAAGATAAAACAGTCATTATCAAATACTAAACCTAACCAACGTTAGGGTCGAATCCCATAGAGAATATGGATACTTCAAAGTCGATTCAGCAATAAACAATTCACATATCAACTAACTCAATTCCCCGGGGGTGGGATGGGGGAGGAGGTTTGTAATATTCAACAAGAAAATAAACTAAACTAACTACTATAGGAGATAATCAATAATGGAGAGAAACTTCGGTATTATGATCCCCATGATTCACTAACTCAATGTCACCGGATAACCCAATTCTCGACTAGAGTATAACATGCAGGACGGTAATTTAAGTTCATCAAGCCCTTAGGTCAAAGGTGAGAGGAGAATTTAACTATGTGACTTGGCCAATCTCCATAGTGTGGAATACTGACCATTATCCATAGTCCCAGTCAGTCTCCCCACGGTCTATTTTGGTTGATTAGAGGAGAATATATCATCGAATCCTGTTAATCAATCTCTTTTCCTATTCATTACCAAGTGGATCGGGAAGGTAACACTAGGCAAGTTTCAATCTCTTTTCCTATTCATTACCAAGTGGATCGGGAAGGTAACACTAGGCAAGTTCTGATGTTGGTCACCACTACAAACATACAAATGGAGAGAATTGATTAATATATGCAAATACCCATTCCAAGAATTGCAAATTATCTGGGTTTATTTGGTTAGATGTGTATGGTTCCAATAGCCCCAAGTTGTGGATTTAGCTACTCATGCTATGGGTAGATGAAAAAATTATGAATTTAGAAAACATAATTAATACTTTCCCAGTTGAAGTGAAGAACAAGCAAATCCAAAATACATTGAGAATCATAAGATTCGATGAGACAATGAATCCAAAAGTGTATTCGTCTCTTCAATACTGACTCTCCTAGTAAAAACTCTAAAAGTACTCTCTAATGACATTCTCTACAGTTCTATTTCATACCCTTTTTTTTAAAAATAACCTAATTATACTATTTATAGTATTTACCAACAAGTCCTTAAAAAAGAGAAAAACTGGTCGGCGACTTTCTACGATAGGCATTTATGACTCATAAACTGATTTTCGAGATCTTGGACATCACTTTGCGAATCCAATTTATGAGTCATAAACTGATTTACAACTTCTATTGCACCCTTGTCAACTTCACCTGCACCAACTAGTCCTTTACATTAAATGTTCACAAACCCTCTTTATATGACTCTTAGAGTGATCTACAAATCATATAGAGGTCTCGTATGGTTGAACTTCAGAAATCAATCTTCACTGGAATTTTTCACCAAACTACCTCTTCAATTTATAGACCGCTCTATGACTCGTAGAGGGTCCCATAAAACACCAAAAACTAGAAAACTATGCAATTTTCCCCAAAATCATGCCTAATTTCCTACAAAAGTCAAACATAAAAACACGTAAAATCCATAAATGTCGCATTGAGAATACACAAAATCCTAATTTTTAAGTATCAAATCTGCTGTATTTTGATAGTACATCACGCAACGGATAAGCCCAAAAGATCAAAATATGTTAGAAGTCCAGTCATAGTGGAAAGAAATCAAAAAAGCAATCCCACAGTCATCATATCATATCAAAATTAGACAATATGCACCTTTATGCATCAGATAGATCAAAATACATATCTTTCTAGGACATCGACCCACGTACAACCTTTACAAGGCCTCCCTGTAGCCCAACAGTACCAATATACGTACATGCATGCATTGAGATCTAATATTCTAAGCCAAATACACAATTTTTAGTCCAATAGTCACAACACTACGCATATCAAAGTACTATGATTTCACGTACATTTAAGGCTTAAAATGCATGTGACTATACTCAATTCAAGGTTTAGGAAAAGCATAGCCTACCTAGAGAACATCACCTCAACTCTAAGTCATTCCAACCATGCTTTTCCTTTCTTGATAGTCTCCTGAATTTGGTCAACTGTTACAACATGATTCACGGTGTCAAACCGATCAGTTTGGCTATATTATCTTAAGAAATGCATGAAGTTAGGCAAAAAAGGGTCAAAAAGGGGAAAAGTGCACCCCACACCTAAATAATCTGACAAAAATTCCAGAAATGCCCCCTACGACACCCCAAGCCTATAGATAAAAATTCTGCCTAAAATGGCCCCCAGAAATCTGAGAAACATCAAAAAATAGAGTTAAAAGTTCTCCTTAGCTTTTCTTTTGGTATCGGCATGATCTAGAAGAGCAAAAAGCATTCCTTATGGGAAAAACCTTATCTTTACATCTAAAGCACGATATAGACCATAATAAAGGGAAACATTTCCTAAAGTACCTCATAGCCTTCCATCCATAGTTGTGGTGCACTTTACAACCATAAATAACACTCTAATCAGTCACGGTGAATGAGATGTCCAAAGACAACCCAATCAAGCCTCTTAGCATATCTTATACACCTCCTTGGTTGCAGAATAAAAATAATCAACAAAAAGAATCAATATAAAAAAAGGGAACAACACTAAGGGAAGTCTTTCATAAACATAGAAACATAAGAAGAGTCAAGTTTATAAGCATATACAAACTTAGTATCCAACAACACCTCGACTTAAGAATGGAGCAGGGGCCAAGACATTCCTTGGTCTCACGGTCATAATAAACGGTGTCCAAAATAAATAAGAAGCCTTAACATAGCATGAGTAAAGTAGATATTACCCTCAGAGTTGAGGACTCACCAACTAACTTTTTTCACAAGATCTGAACTAACCATAAGGAGGATGGTCAATTGGAGCTCTGGTCCCTACATGGTAACATCATGTAGGCATACAGTATGCATTAGTACTTTGGAATGTACTAATTATTTGGGGTGCAATGCAATGAAGACATAAGCCATATAATCAAAATGCATAAGATATAGACAATGGATACTATCTCAAAATGACATGTATGATAATGCTTGTAATAAAAACTTGCATGTAAATCGTTTAACTTGCATAACATATATCATATATATGTGGGAGAAGACTTTAAACGACATAGACCAAGCAACTACAACTGGGAATCCAAGGCATGACACACCTTCGGTACAAATGACAGGGCATGACACCCCCCGATGAATTGTGTTCTACTTGCCATGGCAAACCAACATGATAATACGTGCAATTATAGGCATGCCACGCCATCGATGAAGTGATATAACTAGATGGATCCACTAGTAGGCAAGGGAAATATATACCTTATGGTGGTACATAGTTTAGAGAGTAAAGTCTTTGTATAAGGACCCCTTGAGTCGAGCTCCTAGCTTAAGCCTCAATCGGTGCTAACTCTAATCCTACGAAATACTTATAATAATCATTACTTTAATAGAAACTTCAATAACTTGTGAGAGACATGATAACATGACACGACTAGCTCTTAAACATGCCTAACCTCTACTAGTGAGCCTAACTTGAACATGAGGGTAAATAATAATCATGCATGATTCATTGCCTTAACATGAATGGCTCACAAGAGTAAAAAGCTTGAAATAGGGATCAACTTGTTAATACTCAAATCATACATACTTTTATGAAATAAATAAATACTTGAGAATCCATAATCATCTTGAAACACTTGGCTTGTAAAAACTTGCCATAGCCCATCAATGGCTTAAGAATTCTCATCATGACATTTTATTAAACACATGGTAGGTTCATGAGACTTGTTCAAAATCATGCAACTCAAGAGTATAACAAGATGAGTAAAATCAATTCAAAACCAACCCATGAACATTGTAATAAAACCCCAACTTGGGTATCATGAAATTCACCTCAAAAGTGCATCATAGTTCGTAGTTTTCATAGCTTAACTCATGCATAATCTCAATAGACGCAAACAACTCATGGAATAAGTTTAAAATAGATATTCATGTACAATCTCAATACTTGATAAAACTCCAATATAATTTATGCTTATATTTCGTAATAGAGGATACCCATAGGTAATACAACTTGAAATCATGCAATTTTCATAAAAAAGAAGGTTGGACTCCATGGGTAGAAGGACCAATGGATGAAGACCTACATACCTCAAACTTCAACTTTTGTGAAATTGAGTTGACGGAAAGTTGAAGCTTGAGATGAGTTCTTGAGCCCCATAATTGAGCTTGAAATCGTTGAATTTGAATAAGAAGATTGATGAAGTCTTTGAGACGGTTTTGTGGGTTATAGAGTTGAAAAATGGCTAAGTCTGGAAGATTTCACGTTTAAATAGGCATGGCGCTATTACACTAATGTCTTAGATGAAATAAGAAAACTGGGGAAAATATTACACTGATTTGCGCCCCTGGCGCTACGCGGACCAAACGCGGATTTGAAAATATAGAGTGGTGCACCCCAGGAACGTCATGCCCAAGGAATGGACAACCATTAGAAATCATAAAATTAGCGAAAATTATTTTTCGCTATGGATCTTCTAAAACTTGGGTTTTAACCATTTCCTACTCAATTTTCTCCTTAATAAGGAATATGAAGTCGGATCTTTATAATCACGCACATATTTTGAGATATATGGAAATTACGATTATGGGGCATTTCAAAGCACAAGTTGAGCATTTTATCCACTAAGGCATCATCATCTATCTTGTGGTCAAGGACACTTCTCGAACACTTAGTAAATCTCTCCCATGTCATTCTAATGGAATCACAAGGAAGTTGCTCAAAGATGTTGATCTGATCCTTCAACTTAAGCTTATTCAATCTAGGGAAGTACCTTACCAAAACGTTCTTCTACACATCTTCCCAACTAGTGATTAAACTTTGTGGGAGCTCAAATATCCATAGTGCAGCATTGCTTGTAAGAGACAATGGGAAGACACGAAGTGCCACAACACCCATAATTAGATTTTGTATCCCCATCACACTCTTACAAACAAATGCCACATTATACAAGTGTCTATGTGGATCCTGTGAAGGTAGCCCACAAATAAACCACAGTTTTGCAGCATCTGCAGTAACTGACTAGAGACCGTGAACTTTATGTCAGCCGGTAGTGGTGGCAACACTATAGTCCCGGTCACATCCATTGCCATGGGGTACAACCTATACTGATTCTATTGGTAAGCATCAGTGTCGAACTACCTAGGTCATGGAATGTTCTCCAAAGGAGGTGGATTCTCATTCCCATCATTTTGGTTTAAAGTTGCATTGGCCTCATTGTTGGCATTTTTTTAGGCCATTCTTCTTACAATTCTTTGGATTTCTTGATCAAGTGGGTTGAGGGATTATCTTGACTCCTAGTGTTGGGCATACACCACTAGTATACCCTACAAAGAAACTAAAACAAAAACAAAAACAAAAATAAAAGTAAAATAAAGGCAACTAAGGATTAACAGTTGAATTATAATTACTAGTGAATTCAGTCTTAATCTATCCATATTACCTGACAGTGGCGATATAATCTTTGATCACGCCCAAGTTACACCTCTCTTTTATAAGATAAAACAGTCATTATCAAATACTAAACCTAACCAACGTTAGGGTCGAATCCCATAGAGAATATGGATACTTCAAAGTCGATTCAGCAATAAACAATTCACATATCAACTAACTCAATTCCCCGGGGGTGGGATGGGGGAGGAGGTTTGTAATATTCAACAAGAAAATAAACTAAACTAACTACTATAGGAGATAATCAATAATGGAGAGAAACTTCGGTATTATGATCCCCATGATTCACTAACTCAATGTCACCGGATAACCCAATTCTCGACTAGAGTATAACATGCAGGACGGTAATTTAAGTTCATCAAGCCCTTAGGTCAAAGGTGAGAGGAGAATTTAACTATGTGACTTGGCCAATCTCCATAGTGTGGAATACTGACCATTATCCATAGTCCCAGTCAGTCTCCCCACGGTCTATTTTGGTTGATTAGAGGAGAATATATCATCGAATCCTGTTAATCAATCTCTTTTCCTATTCATTACCAAGTGGATCGGGAAGGTAACACTAGGCAAGTTTCAATCTCTTTTCCTATTCATTACCAAGTGGATCGGGAAGGTAACACTAGGCAAGTTCTGATGTTGGTCACCACTACAAACATACAAATGGAGAGAATTGATTAATATATGCAAATACCCATTCCAAGAATTGCAAATTATCTGGGTTTATTTGGTTAGATGTGTATGGTTCCAATAGCCCCAAGTTGTGGATTTAGCTACTCATGCTATGGGTAGATGAAAAAATTATGAATTTAGAAAACATAATTAATACTTTCCCAGTTGAAGTGAAGAACAAGCAAATCCAAAATACATTGAGAATCATAAGATTCGATGAGACAATGAATCCAAAAGTGTATTCGTCTCTTCAATACTGACTCTCCTAGTAAAAACTCTAAAAGTACTCTCTAATGACATTCTCTACAGTTCTATTTCATACCCTTTTTTTTAAAAATAACCTAATTATACTATTTATAGTATTTACCAACAAGTCCTTAAAAAAGAGAAAAACTGGTCGGCGACTTTCTACGATAGGCATTTATGACTCATAAACTGATTTTCGAGATCTTGGACATCACTTTGCGAATCCAATTTATGAGTCATAAACTGATTTACAACTTCTATTGCACCCTTGTCAACTTCACCTGCACCAACTAGTCCTTTACATTAAATGTTCACAAACCCTCTTTATATGACTCTTAGAGTGATCTACAAATCATATAGAGGTCTCGTATGGTTGAACTTCAGAAATCAATCTTCACTGGAATTTTTCACCAAACTACCTCTTCAATTTATAGACCGCTCTATGACTCGTAGAGGGTCCCATAAAACACCAAAAACTAGAAAACTATGCAATTTTCCCCAAAATCATGCCTAATTTCCTACAAAAGTCAAACATAAAAACACGTAAAATCCATAAATGTCGCATTGAGAATACACAAAATCCTAATTTTTAAGTATCAAATCTGCTGTATTTTGATAGTACATCACGCAACGGATAAGCCCAAAAGATCAAAATATGTTAGAAGTCCAGTCATAGTGGAAAGAAATCAAAAAAGCAATCCCACAGTCATCATATCATATCAAAATTAGACAATATGCACCTTTATGCATCAGATAGATCAAAATACATATCTTTCTAGGACATCGACCCACGTACAACCTTTACAAGGCCTCCCTGTAGCCCAACAGTACCAATATACGTACATGCATGCATTGAGATCTAATATTCTAAGCCAAATACACAATTTTTAGTCCAATAGTCACAACACTACGCATATCAAAGTACTATGATTTCACGTACATTTAAGGCTTAAAATGCATGTGACTATACTCAATTCAAGGTTTAGGAAAAGCATAGCCTACCTAGAGAACATCACCTCAACTCTAAGTCATTCCAACCATGCTTTTCCTTTCTTGATAGTCTCCTGAATTTGGTCAACTGTTACAACATGATTCACGGTGTCAAACCGATCAGTTTGGCTATATTATCTTAAGAAATGCATGAAGTTAGGCAAAAAAGGGTCAAAAAGGGGAAAAGTGCACCCCACACCTAAATAATCTGACAAAAATTCCAGAAATGCCCCCTACGACACCCCAAGCCTATAGATAAAAATTCTGCCTAAAATGGCCCCCAGAAATCTGAGAAACATCAAAAAATAGAGTTAAAAGTTCCATCGGGAAAACCTTTCTTCAATGACTTTCTCGACGTAAATTCTCAAAAACCAAACAACGACAACCAACACCCAGTTAACAATAAGGTTCGCCTCAGAGTGTAGAACACTTTAGGCTAAAATTTTGTCCAATTTCGTCCAGATTCAGAAACTAAATCAAGATATAAAGTTTTCAGCAAATCAATAACAACAGCAAAAATGGGAAATTACCTCAAAACATGTGTTGAATCCAAAAACCATCTTCACCACGATGCTCCTTGAAAAAATACGAGTGAAGTTGATCTTTGGATCACCCAAAACAGACATAAAATGAGTCTTTTACACATCAAATAAATGTTGAAACAAAGTTGGTTCACATTGCTAATGAGCCTTTATAGACCATCAGGCCCTTCTACATGAACACAGAGGCATGGGTCATTGGCCTTTCTCTGCGAATGCGGGCTTATGCCAAGCGGGCCTCCACAAATGCGGCATTAGCCTCTGTAAACACGAAGTACATCTTCTGTTGGTACTGCACCAACACAACTCTATTTTCTTTCGGGGCATTCTTGAGGCTCACTATGTCCATTTTACGCAAACAAATAGTATAAGCATACTGAATTCAACATTCTGAATCGAATAATGCAGTCGGAATTGCCAATGGAGTATCCTACGAAAAAAGGAGCACCCTACTTCCTTCTAGCAAATTTTAGCTCGAAAAATTGTGGGGGCCAAATACAACCGGATGAGCCTGGCAATTGGAGATGGGTCATTTTGAAAAGTTTTCAACATTTCAGAGCTGACTATGCTATCAGTTTCCAATTCCAAACGTTTTTAGATGGGTTTCTGCCGAAACGCCCTTTTTAGCTTCGCTTGAACTCATTTTGCAACTTTTGGCTCAAAATCACACTAGAACATCCATTCTCGAACAAACCACCCTCCTAACACAAATCAGCCATTCTTAAACTAATGAAACCGTCATAATCTCATTGTGAGGACTTTTACTAGGGTTTTGTGAGCAAATTCATTTTAGCAACTTTGGCTCCTCGTTAAACTGCAATCTTGCATAATTCTCAACCAAAACACCCAAAGGCTATTCCAAAAGTCCCAACAGGTCATATTAAGTGTGAGGTCACTGTACAAAAGCTTAAACAACATAAATAGTAAAAAACGCAAAAATGACATATGGGTTCATTATAACATCCCTCACTCAATCTAAGATTTTTGTAAAACCTAACCTACGTAGAGAATGGCGCCTTAACTTTGAGTTAGTCTAGCCATGCTTTTCCCTTCGTGACAGTCTACCGAAGCTACTCAACTGTTACAATATAATTCACGATGTCAAAATGATCAGTTTGGCTATATTATCTTAAGAAATAAGTACAATTAGGGAAAAAGGGAAAAGTGGGCCCCATGCCTAAAAATCCTAAGAAAGTTAACAAAAATGAACCTATGATGCCCCAATCATACAACCAAAAATTCATCCTAGAATGGGCCCCTGAAGGTTGAGAAACATGTAAAAATGGAGTTAAAAGATTTATTGGGAAAACCTCTCTTCCATGACTTTCTTAGCCCAAATTCTAAAAACCCAGAGAACTACAACCAATGCCGAGCTAACCATGTTGTTCCCCTTGCAATGTAGAACACTTTATGCTATTATTTTTCAATTTGTTCATGATTCAATAATTAAATAACGATATAAAGTTTTCACCAAAATCGATAACAACAACAGCAAAAACAGGGAAATTACCTCGAAACGTGCATCAAATCTTGAAAATAGCTACACCATGATGTTTCTTGCAATAATCCAAGTGAAATGGACCTTTCAATCACCCAAAACTAACTTAAAATGAGTGTTTTACTCATTAAAGAAATGTTGAAAGAAAGCTGGTTCATGTTGCTGATGATCCTTGATAGACCATCAACCGCTTCTTCGCGAACGTGAAGGTATGGGTCACTATCCCTTCTCCAAAAATACGAGGCAGTGCCAAGCTAGCCTCTGCGAGGCCTCCACAAACGCAGAGTGCAACTTCTTCTGGTGCAATGCCAATGCAACTCCAATCTCTTTTGGGGAATTCCAGAGGCTCCTAATGACATGTTTATGCAAACAAATAGTGTAACCGCACTGATTTCAACATTTCGGATCCAATGATGTAGTCAGAATTCCAAACGGAGCATTTTTGGGAAAAAAGAAGTATCACACTCCCTTCTACAAATTTTATGTTGAAGAACTGAGGGGGTCAAAAGCAACCTGATGACTCCGACAAATAGCGAATGGTAATTTTAGACCTTTTTTTGACATTTTAGAGCTGACCATGCCATCAATTTCTTATTCCAAGAGCGTATAGCAGGGTTTTTACCAAAACATCCTTTTTTTGCTTCCAATTGAACTCATTTTTGCAACTTTTGGCTCGAAATCACACTGAAACCCTCCATTCTTGAACCAACTACCCTCCTAGCACATATCTGCCATTCCAGGACTAATGAAACCATTAGAATCTCATTACGAGACCATTTACTAGGTTATTAAGAGTAAAATAATTATAGCAACTTTGGCTCCTCGCTAAATTGTGACCTTGCATAATTCTCAGCTAAAACAACCAAAAGTCATTCCAACAGTCCCAACATGTCATATTAACTCTGGAGTCGCGATGCAAAAGATCAATAAAGAATAAGCAATAAGAAACATGAAAATGACATACAGGTTCATTCCAAGAACTAAAACATAAGAGTAGAATCCTCAAGTCTTGCTAGAGACATTAAATAGCTACCACGTAAGACGTCCAGAAGCTCAAATCCAATAAGGAGAAAGTCTAACAAGATAGACCGGGTTCACAACCTACATAATGTAGCAAAGGTGAACACCAAACATGGGGTACTCAGCAAATAGAACTAACCTAAGGTAAAGCAATTAATAACACAAGAAATTCCTTAAATCCCAACCACATACCGCTGAAACTACAATCCTACACTCAGAAAAGTCCCAACATAATAAAATATACATATCATAATAATATAGATATACTCATGGTCTAGTATGATATCTCGTCACATAAGTATATAGATAGATCTAACCATTACTTCAAGATCAGGGATACAATAGGTATACATGCTCATAAACTATATATAGTTATATCAATTATGTATGGTATAAGATGAAGTGGATGTTATGAGATGCATATAATGAAATAAAATATCAAATATGTGACATCCTGTAACTCCATGCTCTTTTTTACCCATGTTTAAAGCCTTGTTTGTTTAGGTGGGTTGTGTATTAGGTCTTGGGAGAATTTAGTACTTTGACGAGTTCAAGACTTCGCTATGAATTGAGTTTTAGGTGATAATTTATGCAAGAGTCAACTTTAAATAAGCATAACATTTAGTATGCATGGAACTAGAGGACCCACAATATGTCCAATGAAATCCTTTTGAGTTAGCTTTCTAACGCACTTGGTTTTACCTTGTTCTGAGTTTGTATGAAGGAGTTATGCCCGTTTTCGTAGAACTCTGTCGTGCAGTGATGTCACACGGACAGCCATATGGGTCGTGTGGCATCTCATGAGTCGTGTGACTAGCCTGAGTCCTAAAATATCCACTTTTTGGCAAAGGTATGTGCCATGATAGGCCACGCGAGTCGTATGGTATGGCACGGGCCGTGAGGCCCTCCGTGAGGCTTCCAGAGTTAAAATGTTTCTAAGTGTAAAATTACCATCTTGTAACTTCTGGAAAATTTTCTAAGTATGGTTTGATGGACTACTAAATAGACTATGTGACTTCACACAGCCCATGATCTAGTCAGTAAGGTAACACTTAGGCAAAAATACGAAGTATTGGCCAAGATTCCAATTTCTAGAAATTATGTAAGTGTTGGTTTAGGGGCACTCCACACAAACCGTGTAACGTCAAGTGAGATTACACTTTATCAATTTTTCACTCCATCTCATTAATGGTATTTTCATGAATTTAATCCATTCTAATGACTTTTTTAGACTTCTAATGCCATCTTAACCTCCCCAAAAGACCTAAACCCTATTCCAAAGGATCAAAGTCATTACTCTCAACTTGAATACACTCTCACATTCTCTCAAGAGCTTCCACCAAAACCCCAATACAAATTCAAGGAAACTTAAGAGCAAGTTTGGATTCCAAGACCCACTTTAGCTTCAAGTCTTTAACAACTCAATTCCAAGAAATTTAAGGTCAAAGGTATGTGGTTTTCATTCATGGGTACCTTTCACCCATGAAGCCCAATCTTCCTTATTATGAAATTGCATCTTTCCATGTTGTGTTGCTCATGGGTTTTACTCATTATGGACTGTGATTAAAATTTAAGTTGTGGTTTCATGAAATGTTGATTGAAAAACCATGTTTATCTGTTTTAAGCTTATACTATGGGATGGTTATCTATTGTGACTATGAATATTTTGAGCTATGAAACTATGATTAGTGATGAGATTTGATGGAGGATTTCAATGTATCTTGCATAAGGGTGGTACTAAGTGTTGGTGGGTTGATTTACATTGATTTTTCTCACATGATTTCACTCTTAAATTGCATGATTTTGAACTAGCATTACACACCTACCACACATTTGATAAAATGTCTTTTTAAGGATTCTTAAGTTATTATTGCATGGCATATGAGTCAAGTAGCTTTATGACGATGAAAGGAATGTATGTAAATTTCTTTAAATCATGTAAAGCACCTATGAGATTGGCAGTAAATTGTTGGGCTCTAATGTTTGTTGTGTTTTTTGGAAAATGAATAGTTCTTTCTTGATACTTGAATGTGATGGTTTGATGAGCTATTTTCATGACTCCTAGTGAAAAGATTATATAGTAAGGTATGGGCATTCTATAAGATCAATCAAAAAGGCCATGTCGTAAGGTAGAATGAATCATGGCTCCTACCGAAAAGATTATATAGTAAGGTAAGGACACCATATAATAGCTACCGAAAAGGCCATGCTGTAATGTATAATTTATGGTTCCTACCAAAAATATTACATCGTAAGGTAGGATAACTCATGGCTCATACCTAAAAGATTATATTGTAATATAGGGGACGTGTTATACTACCTACCGAAAAGACTGTCGTAACATAAAGTATCTTGTTATCTCTTCAAGTTGAACTTAGATATTAATAGGGAGAGCCTGGAAAGTATCTTGGCCTCCTCCCAATCTATGCTATAGGTGTTTGACAAATAGTGTAATTATACTTTGAGCTTTGACTCCTTATGATTTATGCTATTAAAGACATCCCTTTATTCACTTATTTTTATTTATACTCCCTTGATATATTTAATTTTGCTTTCGCGACCAAGGATGTGTGTATGATATTCTAAGAGGCTTGTTTGGGATTCCGTCGGTTCCCCATACACCGTGTCACATCTATGACCTAGGCTTGGGTCATGAAAAATATTGTATCAGAGCACTAGGTTATTAATAATCCTCGAAAATCCAATACACCGCATTAATTAGAGTCTTATTCATGGTTGTGAAGCACGACACAACTATGAATAGGAAGCTATGAGGCATTTTAGGAAATATTTCACTTCGTCATGGTGTATATCGTGTGTTACTTGTAAAGTAAGTATTTTCCCCTAATGAATATTTTTTTCTCTTCTAGTAGTTGATCAAGCCATTACAAAGATGAAGGCCAAGGAGGGCCCATGCACCCGCGGGACAACTGGCATGCCTCGCTCCTCAAGATGGAGAGGGTACTGAAGTTGAGCTCCGGAATGCTTTTACTATGTTCTCACATGCAATGACCAATCGAATTCATCAAGGGGCCTAATCTCCTAATGCTCATACTTCGGCCTCAAGGGTGACAAATTTTTCCAGGATGAACCCACCAAAGTTCCATGGGTCTAAAGTGGATGAGTATCCTCAAGATTTGATTTATGAAGTGTATAAAGTTTTGTCTATTATGCGAATTAGATCGGAGGAAAAAATGGAATTGGTGGCCTATCAACTCAAGGGTGTGGCCTAAATTTGGTTCACCCAATGGAAGGTGGAGAAAGGGAATGATAATGTGATCCTTTTGGAAGAGTTTAAGGTGAACTTTCATAACCAGTTCATCCCTCTTGAGCTAAAGGCAGCCAAAATTATTGAATTCATGAATTTAAAGCAAGGGTCGATATGTGTAAGGGAGTATGACATCAAGATCAACCAACTCTCCAGATATGCTCCAAATTGGTGGCCGAACCAAGGCCTAGAATTAAAAAGTTTGTGATGGTGTATCCAATTTGGTTAATAAGGAGTGTCGTGCCACCATGTTGGTTAGTGATATGGATTTTTCCCGCCTCAGGACTTATGTCGAACACTAGAGGGAGAAAATCTTAGGAAGAAGAGAAGTCGGGAGTCCAAGAGGGCTCAGTTTGAGGGTGACTTGTTCCAACAAGGCATTAAGTTTCAAAGCCAAGGACCCTCTAGTTCTCCGAATAAGAGGGTCACTAAGGATGGGCACCTAACCCAAGGTTTTAAGGGGGTGATAATAGGGTGACTTGTCTTAGATGCGCAAAATATGGGAGGAATCATAGTGGCGCATGTTGGAGGAACACGGGTACATGCTTTGGTATGGTGAGATGGGCCACAAAATTCTGGATTATACACATGCTCACAACAAAGGTAAATATGGTCGACCACAAGGGCAAGGTGGTCATTTTTATCAAAAGTCTCAAGGTGGCCAAGGGGGTGCTCCATGACATAATTAGTTCCATGCTCTTCAAGGGAGGCAAGGAGGGGATGAGGTACCTGATGTTACTATCGGTATGTTGAGGGTTCCTCTGACTTTGAGGTGTATGCATGGATAGGTTTAGGGTGCCACTATTTCTTTCATTAATTCTTTTATTGCTAGTGGGCTTCATGTGTGTTCAGAATTGTTATGTGAACTTTTTGGTGTCAACCCCCTAATGGTAAGTGAAGTGTCGCCAGAAAAGTCCATAGAAATTTTCCCGTGGTCATATTGCATTATGTCTTACCTTGTGATTTTTTTGAATTAGATATGGTGGAGTTCGATTTCATTCTTGGGATGGATGGTTACATGCGTATTATGTCTCCACTGATTGTAGAACCCATAGAGTTTGTCACGCCCCAAAGTCCAATTAGGGCGGACTGGTACCCATTGCCAATAAGGCTCGGGAGAACCAACCTGTAACTATGCGCTTTCGATACATACTATAGGGAATTGATGCGTTTGACATGCCTGTAAGAAGATAAATAGTGATAACAAGCCCAAAAGGAAATGCATATGACTGGGCCATTGGGGCCACGATATTTAAAATACGAGACATGACCACACTTTACTTTTGCATAGTCTACAAAACCTCTAAATAAAGAAAGACATCTGATAAGGGTCGGGACAGGCCCCGCCTCAACAAACTGTGCA
>JAABOM020059333.1:0-12948 GCA_011800125.2 Solanum clarkiae
AGAAATATTTTCAGAAAAAATGCAGGAAAGAAGAAGATAAAAATTATGGTCCTAATGACCTACAGAATATATATATAGCCAGTGTTGAATATTTTATTTATGGGGAATTATTATGTTTTCTACCTTAGGTTTTCATTAGATTTGTAAGTTGAATATATGGATTAACTACATAATTTATTTTAATGAAATTGCTACTGTTTTTGTAACCTGTTAATTTATTTTATCTTTAAATATAAACTGTTATTAAAAATATAAATTCTATTAGTATGATACTCTCTTTAATTTGTATTAGTATCGATTTTTGGTATTTATTTACATCTGTAGACATTTGTTTCACTATTCACTAATACTCAATTCATTAATATTTTAATATATAGATACTTCTTATGTTCACTTTTACTTGTCATTATTTCGCTTTTCGAGATCAACTAAACTAAACTTCAAAGCTAAATTTGAAGTAACTAAATTTAATATTTGAAATTTATAATTTATATGGTTGTAAACTATACGAAAAACGTTATAAATTGCAATCATTCTCATTTTAATTAATATGATGAAAAAATACATCTTAAAATGTTGGTTAAAGTTATTTAGTTGACCTTGACATATGAAACAGTGACAAGTAAAAGTGAACGGAGAGAATATTATTTATGAGCTAAAATTGTTCCGAAATATAAATATTTTATAATAATTGAAGCAAATATTAATATTTGATACTTGGTTAAGCTTAAATACGAATTAATTCATGATGCCATATGTTTTTCGTACAAAATCTATCAATTAATGACGAGTAAATGTATGTATTCATGTTTAATTCAATTACTTGACAAGTATGAAATTTTAAATTTTTTGGTCAATCAAAGGAGTTCAGATAAATAGTTTTCATTTCATAGGTTAATTTATGCAAATATTTTATTTGTAACTCATTATTTAGAGTTTTTTTTTTTTAAGTTGTGCGATATAATTCTTGAAAATTATCCTTCTGAATAACTTATACGAGAAAGTAGTGGTTATTTGTATATGACCCAATTCTATAGAGACACCTAACGTTTATAATGATTTATTATAAGTGTGAAGGTCATTAATAATATTAATTGAACTTTTTGCCCTTCATTAAAAGATTTCGTTTTAGATAAAATTATCTTTTCACCAATATTTTAAATAATTATATCATAATTTTAATAATATTTATTATTAACCATAATATCTAATTTCACCATGAATTCGATGTAACACCCAACGAAATTACTTAAATATCCCTAGAAGGTAATCGTGCGTATAACGCGTTTTCTCGAGCTCCGATGGTAAATTCGAGACCGAATTTGTGATCATCGCGAAAAATTGAGTGGGAATATGACCTAAACCAAATTTTAGAGCAACCGGGTCAAAAAATAATTTTTCATAATTTTTCTCGAGATAGTGTTGATGCGTGCCAGGGCCGCGATACGCCCTGGACGTGGATCAACAGTTATGTTTTTTTTAATCTTTCAACGGGAAATTGAACACTCAGAAATTAATGAAAATATACATGTCCGTGCCCCTGGCACGATGCGAATATGTTGTTGTGCAGTGTATTTTTTTCATTCTTTTACGAAAAGGGTCTTTTGGTCGTTCCCCACCCTATTTTGAGTCTCAAAACGTGTTTTAAGTCCTTTTATTCGTACGAAGGGTTTCAAAAATCCATTATCTTCTAGTTTTAAGTGCGTAAGTCCTAAGAGAGGAAGAAGAAATGGCTTGAAGGTTTACGGTTGAAGGTTGATTTATTGAAGACGATTAGGACAATCTTCATCCCAGGTATGTAAAGGCTAGCCAAAACATGGGATTGTTCTCCATGTGCCCCATTGAGTGAATTAGATTGCTAGTTGAAAGTGATGGGTCTTGTCTGTGAAATTCTTGAATGTTATCTTGAAAACCATCTTTAATTTCTATATATTTTTTAAAATTGATGATCATCAAAATTTGAATTAATTGTTTAAGTGAATTATTGTATGATTATGTATATACCCTGCATGATTTCCTTACTAAAGACTTCAAGAATGAACTTAGAAGTAATTTCTAGAGCCTTGACCATTTAGGTGTGTTATTTGCTATGGTCTGAGTCCTGAGATAAATGTGTTAATGACTGATGTTGATGAGATTAGTGTCCTTAGAGTCTAAGGGAGATTGAAATTTAGCTTGAAAGAATGATCCTACACCTTAAGTTGATAGATGATGAGATAAGTCGAGGGACCTTGCCCAAAGAGGTTAAGTGATGGGAATTCTTGATTGATTGACAGTTTATGAGCATGTCGAGTCATAGGAGGAATATTGAACATCGAAATGGGTAAGAATGAGTACCACTTCCACTCATTAACTACGTGATCAGCGTAGAAGAGGATTGGACCGTGAGAGAGGATGTTTTCTCCATCCCAAAAGAGGACTTGATAGACTTATATATCCACCGATAGACTCGTCCTTTACCCCGGTAAGGTACTGAACAGATGTGGCAACGACATCTCTTCCTTGTATCACCACCGGCCCATAGGTGGTGGTTGTCGGTTAGAGAAACTCTCAGAGAGGTTCCATGTTGATAGTACTTTGATGTTGATGTGATGATATGAGTCTTGATTGATGGTGATGTGATAATGTCCTACTCCTTATGGTGAGTTGAGATTGAATAACTGATGAGTTGATGTCATTCATATTGTCTTACCTGTATTGTTTACTTTTAGCCCGTTTTACATACAGTACATTCCACGTACTAGCGTCGTTTGGCGCTGCATCGTTTCATGATGCAGATTGAGTAAATAGAGGACTTCAGTAGGATGCTTCTTTTTTTTTATCTGTTTGAGTTATTTTCTTGAGTCATGGTAGTCATGGTCTATCATGGTACCTTCTTAGATACTAGCTTTAGAGGCTTCATAAACACCGATAGATGATGGTTGATGTTGGGGTTCTTTTCCCCCTTTCCCTTTTTAAACTGAGTTCTTTTGTTAATCTTGTTTCATGTGATAAATATAACTGATGAGTCTTGTATCCCACTGATAGTTGAGGTCATTCTCCAATGTCTTCCACTAATCGACTGATTGAACGAAGGTGATGAGACTAGGTGATTTGCTTGGGGACTAGCAATAGTCTCCGAGTGTCAGTTATATCTAAGGTATCCTCCCGGGGGTGACATCCTAATTATATAGTGAAAAAGTTTTGTACAAAATATGATAAAATATGATTTCCTATCTTTTTTTATTAATAAGAAAAAAAAAAGTTTGAAAATCCATCTCCCATAAAAATAGGCACAAAAAAGTTTTTAAAAGAAGAAAGAAAAAAGAAACACGTTAAAAAAGAGTTAAAAAAAAGGTTTGAGAAATTCCTGTCAAAGAATTCATTAGATTAAAAGTAATTTTTTCCCCTAATTATTTTCTTAATATTAAAAAAAAGTATTTGTTTACCATTAATTGGTTTATCAGCTTTTTTGTTTACCATAATTAAATAGTTTGTCAATTTTTTTCCTTTTTCCTTTATGACTCTACTATGTTAATAAATATTCTTCTAATTTCATCATGAATCCTAATTATATGGTGAAAAGTTTTGTCCTAAATATGATAAAATATTTTTTTCTATCTTATGACTTCTCTACTTCTATAAAAAATATTTTAATTTCATCAACTTTTGATTCATCAATTATTAACAATCAACAATCCGGCTTGTATTTTCTTATTTTATAATTGCAAACAAATCTTTTCTCACTTTAATTTATTCATTCACCCCCTTCATCGACTTGTGCAAAGTGATGCTGGATCTTATTTACACTTTTTTCCGAACTTCAATTTGATTCTCAGGTTTACTTATACTACACACTCACGTTCTTTGTTTCATGTTCTTTTCCCTTTCTTTTTCACTCTTTGAATTTGAAGAAAATAATATTAATTGTTATGCAAGCTTAACTTGCTTGAAAATAATATTAATTGTTATACCAATTTAACTTGTTTCATTTAGATTATATTATGCACTTAATTTAGTTAGTTGAGTCTAATAAATTTCTTTTATTTCAAAATTTCTTTTATTTTGTAACTAACATCTCGCTCTATTCACAAGTTTCATCTATTCAAGTAAATAATATCTAAGTAAGGTAATACGTTTTTGCTTTAAACAAAAATTGTCTTTTTATTATTTTCTTAATTTATTATTTAATTTTTTATAATTTAGTTTCAAGATTCACTTTTAGATTAGAATTATTTTATATTTAGAATTCACTGATTTAAGATTATTCTATGTAAAAAATTAATAAAATTTTTGACTATCAAATACTTTGTTAATAAAAATATGTAATATATACGTGGCTCATACGTGCAAAGCACGTACACTAAACTAGTAAATTCTCAAATTAGGTAAAAAAAAATTAATATAACTTTTAACTTAATAAAAAAAATCTTTATAGGATTATCTAAAAAAGAAAAACATATTGTCAGAAAAATATTCTTTCATTCAAAATCTAGAAAATTATACTTTTTCTGGAAAATAATTTTATTTTATTTCAAAACTAATGTTTGACCATGAAAATTCAAAAAATAAAATTATCCACTTTCTAAAAAAGGGAGAAAGAAAAAAGAAATACTAGTATGAATGAAAAATGGGAGGAGGTTCCAATCCATTTTTTTGAAATTTTTATCTTGGTGATAACATTGGCATAAATTAAATTTGTTGGTTAAGATTTAATTGATCAAATATATCTTTAATATAGTTTAGTTAAATCACAACCATTAAATTTAGTTTCCACTACGTGTCATCCATCAAAACAGAAATTTCTAGAAAAAAGAGAGTGAGAAAGGAAAAATTATGAATTGACTACCTCTAATCCTCTATAAAGAGTCATCTAAAAACCCTCCTTCTACCTCACATAGAAACGGGGAAAAGAAACACCAACACTGCCATGAAGACAAACAAAAGGAAGAAATCCATCAAATCTTCTAAGGCTCCAAAGAAGGAGCCAAAGGATCCAAAGAAGGAGCCAAAGAAAGAAGAGAATGATGATTCCTATGCCCCCTCTAGAAACTCATCAACTTTTCAGGTATACAATTTTTATTTTCTCATTTAAAATTTTTGCAATCCTATCTGATACATTTCAATTTAATTTTCTTAAGATGAAAGATGAGAAGAAGGAAGAAGAGGCTGTAACGATGTTGATCTCAAGGGTTGCTATGGTAGAATTTACTCAGTCATTCAAGGATCATCGCTTCGTGACTGGGTATCACAACGAACGACCCTTGAACATCCTAATCTCTATAGGTGACACGACTCACAATTTTATCAATGAAACCTTAGCGGATAAGTTGGGTTGTGATTCATATGCAATCATGCCTCAAATTGTTACCTCCACTTCTGGGAACTTGGTGACTTCGAGAGCGTGCAAAAACTTCAAATTGTCAGTGCAAGGCAAGATGTTTAGTGTGAATTTGTATCTGATTCCAATGTCGTCAAATTGTGAGATGGTGTTAGGAAATGAATGGATGTATGGCCTCGAGAATTTCACCTTTGTATACAAGTGTGTGGGGTTTAACTTCGGAAGTAGAAAGGAACACTTTCTGACTTTCAACGATGATGAAGGCAACAAACCCTGAGTATGGTAGTGTTTTAGCTTATGCTATTAAATCCCATCAGTTTAATTTCTGTTTTCTCCAATAATAAAAGAACTACTTGTAGTTTATGTTGTGTAGTATGTCATTTTGATAACCAGCATTGCAATATATAAAGTTTTTTCTTTTCTATACCCTTCTCTCTACTGTTGATTCCAGGAAACAACGTCTCTTATTGTTGTTTCTCTGTATTGTTGATCGATTATGAATTGTTTAATTAAATATATTTTAGATGTTCAAAACTAATTTCACATTTAACTCTCTAGCTAGTGGAACACTCTTCTTGTCACCAAATCAGACTAATGAAACATGGAAGCATTGGAAAGCTTTGCATTCTCTTAAGGTCATATACTATTTGATTTGACGGAGTGCTCTATGCACTATGCTACTGTCTGGCCATAGAGTTTGAGACTAGATTTTAAAATTTTATGTTTAAAATATTGAAATTATTCACGTAAAATATCATAATCGAATAATCCAATAAAGACAAAATTAAAAGTGTTGAAGGCATGTCATTTGAAGGTTGCTTAGCGTGACCCAAATATAATATTCCTGCAAGTTGTTCTAAACAAATGATTACAAATAATAGTACTACTTACACTTAATTAATGATCAAAATATAAAATAATTCATGAAAAATTTAATGTAGAGGATAATGAAACATTGAAGTTGCTGTGAAGGTCATATACTAGTTTGATTAGATGGAGTCTATGCACACTGTCACTGTCTGGCCATAGAGTTTAATTAGCTCTAGAGTTTGAGATTAGATTTTAAAGTTTTATCTTCAAATATTTATGTAGCAATCTTTTCTTTTTGTTCCATTTTAAAAGGAACGTCACCTTACTCTAATTGGAAATAATTTACCCTTAAAAAAATTATTATCAACCAGCACACAAATATCTAGGAATAATTTTATACTATAAGTTTCAGAAGTTTTCTTTTTTCTTTTTCTTAAACATCATACTAAATCAAATGGTGCTACATAAAATGAGAAGAGAGAATAGTAAATTTGTCTGCGATTATAAATGATGTTAAGATATCAATAATTTTATACATTCTGGTATAGATAGAAGAGGAAAACTAAAATATGAATATGATGGAAATAAAATCAATTAATTTTATTTCCATATTAGTTTCTGCGGAATGTGTCACATAAAAAATGGTAATAAGGAGTAAAGTTTTTAAAATTAATTGAAAAATAAAATGATAGAATTTAAAAGAAAATATTATTACTTCCCTAGTTCCCTATGTTTTTAATCTTGTCTAGTAAATAAATATCTTAAGAATATAAAAAGATAAGTACATTTTGATGAGAATTAAAATATTTCCTAATATAGATATCATATACTCCTTCTTTAGACTAGATATTTTAGGACTACTTAATTATTTTTTGGCCAAACACGTATGTGGGTTTTTAAACTTGGGCTCAATTTTTATTTTGGCATTCCAATTCAACCTTGTTCTATTTTAACCCTTCAATTCCAATTTTTATATTCCATTTTGACACTTCTAATCAAGGAATCAACAAAATAGGGGAGAGTGTACTTCACATGTCATGGCATGACATAAAAGCCAATTACAAATACATACACAACCCCTCTAACTTAATTTTTTTTTTATTTTGACACTTTATCTTACCTTTATTCTATTGTAACTTTTCAACTTTATTTTTTACGTAGCATTTAAACGCAATTACTAATTTTATAAATTTTTTATTTTTATATTTGTTCTTTTTTTATTTTTTTATTTTAATATCGACGTTTGTTCGTTAGTTTTAAAAAAAAATCTTAAAGAATTAACAAATAATTTTTTAAAAAACAATAGATTTTTTTAGAGTTTCTATATATTTAGTTATTAAAAATACTAAATAAAGTGTGTTGATTTTCTTTTTTAAATAATCAATTAAATTAAATAACATCATACATTTTATTTTTTCTCATATTCAAGCTTTGTCGATTTAGCTCACAAAGTTTTGTGGATACAAAAAACATGAACTAGTATTTGAGTTAAATCCAAAAAGTTGAATGTGAAAAAAATATAAAAACATCTAATGTTATTTAATTTAATTAGTTAGTTAAAAAAGAAAACCAACACACTTTCCTTGATTATTTTTTAAAAAAAAATTATAAAGAAACTCTACAAAAGAAAAAAAAATTAAAATTGTCTATTAATCCTTTAAGAAACTTTTTAAAATTAACGGACAAACGTCAATTATAAAATGACAAATAAAAATTAAAAAATAAATAAAAATTATAGAAATATCCTTAACTCAGGATAAACAGAGAGCTTAACTCTCTCTTCTGTAGAAGGAGTAAAATCATTAATTGTTTATTAGATTTTCTACTTGGATACTCTAACTTGTAAGTATGATTTAAATATATATGCCAAATTTATTAGGTTGCTTTAAATACCTTTTCTAATTTTAAATTTAAAGTCTTTTAAATAGAAAAATACAAATTCTATTAATATAATAGTATCTTTAGTTTGTATCGAATTAATTATTTTTTATCTATTGTCTAGTTTAGTTTTAATATGAATCGATTTCTTTTTTACGTAACAACAAATTTTTTATGATTTTTCTTTTTATGAATAAAGAATTTTTTTCTATAATCAAAATATAAAAATATATAACTCTTATTTATTATAGTTAAAAATACACATTTCTCTTTATTAAATGGTATTACAAACACTTGAAAAATAAAAAGGTTAAAAAATAATAAGAAAAATACTAATCAAAATAATTATACTCCAAAAAAAGACAAATGTTTAAAATTATGAAAAGAATATTCCTTTTTATACTTTGACTATAAGCATATCATTTGATCCTCATATAAGAAACAATGCATTAGTAACGAACCTAACCTTGATTTGATGGAGTATTCTATGCACTATGCCACTGTATCTGGCCATAGAGTTTGAGACTAGATTTTAAAATTTTATGTTCAAATACTTATTAGTTTTTGTGTCTTATTTTATTTGGCACCCTTTTTTTTCCTGTTCCAAAAAGAACATCACTTTACACTAATTGGAAACAATTTACTTTTAAAATTTTACTTTTTACCCTTAAAAAAATGATTCTCAGCCACACAAATATTAAGAGTGATTTCGTACCATAAGTTTTAAAAGTTTTTTTCTTAAACACCGTACCAAATTGAAGGATGTCATATAAAATGAAAGGAAGAAATAGTAAATTTGTCTGTGATTTGTGCAATTATAAATGATGTTAAGATATCAATAATTTTATACATTCTAGTTCTAGTATAGATAGCAGAGGAAATGTAAAATATGAATATTAAAATGGAAATAAAATCACTTAATTTTAAAATTAAAGAAATGTATTTTAAATTTTTTCACAATACACATTCAATATTGTTAAGAAAGTTAGAAAATGTGATATATAATGTGCAGCGTGTGTTTGTCGTGCAGGGTGTGTGACAAGTGAGTGTGGAAAGTGGAAAAGAAAAATTTTAATTTCCTCGTGCATTTTGCCAAATACGGCTACCATATTTTATTAGTATTAAGAAGTGTGAATGAAGCAGCTCAAACAGGCACATCCTTATCAACTGTTTCTTTGTCGTTATTATATGACATTCGTAAAAATAATTTGTGCATTTATTAATTTAATATTTTCAAAGTAGTTTTATTATATTTTTTCAGCTGCTGCAATAATGTTTTTAGGATATTGCTTCAATTATGATTTTACGATATTAGCCAAGATAAATTATTTTGGTGAGTTTCTTAATTTATTATTTCCAAAGCAGCTCGTGAATTTCTTAATTTAATATTTTCAAAGTAGCTTGATTATATTTTTTCGGCTGCTTCAATATGAGACCAGCTAAAAAAACTTGTGAGTTTCATGATTTAATATTTTCAAAGCAATTTAATTATATTTCTTCGACTGTTTCTAGGTCTAATAATTAATAACTTAAAATTTTAAAAATAATTAAAAAAATCTATTCGGATTACAAAAATTGAGATTAAAAAATATTATTGAGCCCGTGCGGACGGTGTGACTAGTATATTTATATAAGTAGAAATGACGAAAGAGGAAAAAAGGTCTTGAACAAATTGTTTGTGGGTGCCAATCATGAATGAGCCACACATCTTTTGTGGCTCATTCACGAAAGTCATGTAACACTGTCATGCAAAGAATTTAACTTTTTCATCTAATTTGATAACCCTAAATAATAGTGTCCAATCAAAAATAGTATTACTTAATAAAGAATAACATTTTTAAAACTAATTGAAAAATAAAAATGATAGAAATTAAAAGAAAATATTATTACTGCCTATTTTTTTAATCTTGTCTAATAAATAAATATCTCAAGCATATAAAAAGATAAGTACATTTTGAGGAGAGAAATTAACATATTTCCTAATATATCTTATCGTATATTTATTTGAACCAGATATTTTAGGGCTATTTAATTATTTACTCTCCTAATATTTTTTATCATATATTTGTAACACCCTCGTGAAATAATAAAAATACTCCTAGACTTGATTTTACGCGTAATGTGTTTCTCATGCTCTGTTTGCAAATTTGAGATCGAATTTGCGATCAGTGCGAAAAATCGAGTTGGAAAATGATCTCGACTCGACAAAAACTCAAAAAAATGCGAATTATTTTTTTTCCAAAAAAGCTCAAAACAGTGAAGTTTTCGTGTCCCTTCCGCGATGCAAAGTGAACGTAGAACCACACTTCGATTTTTTTCAAAAATATATAAAAAGTGAGAAATTCGCGTGCTTAAAAAGCACTAGTGGCATTTTTCTACCTAAAAAGTTGTTCCCCTCTTTATCACTTTTTAGGTAGAAAGATGCTACAGCTAGATAAGAACCAGTGCTATACTTGAACTTATGTTGCTGCCTGCATTTTGTAGCTATTATTGCTGGAACTCCTTGGCAAAAAAATTATTTTTATAGTTGTTGCAACTTGGACAGACTTTAGCTGAAATAATTGCTATATCTAGACAAACTTGAGGTAAAATGGTTCTTGCATTTTTTTAGCCCACCTTGTTGAATTTCAAGGATCAATTTTGTGAATTTTTATTGATGTGAATCGCTTATGCATACTTGTCCGAATTGCTTGATATTTTCTGTATTTTTTAGCTTGTCTTTGTGGCATCTGAGCAAATGTTTTAACCACTTGTGAGACTCCACTGAGTATGTTGTTGTTGTTTATTAATAAAAATAGATGTTGCACCTGTGTTCTGTAATGAATAGCTTTTGCGAACAAATTGTTGCAGTTACAAGGTAATTAGTTGCTGCCTTTTGAAGGCGTAGTTGAGTTAAATAATGATTGCATTTGACGCTGATTTAAGGTAAAACAATCATGCATTACACGTATTTCGAGACTATTCACATATTGTACTTTTAATATCTCGGGGTGTTACATTTTAAGGGGGATAAATCATTTGCTGTACTTTGGGCCTGACATTATGTAATTGCAGAGCTCAAGCTAAAAGTCCAAGCCATTAATGGTATTTCCGGTTAAGATGTGGCTAAAGTCTCTCCGATGATAACATATATTACGCTCGAGGTCTCTCGAAAAGAGGTTAATTTCCTGCTGTTTCACATCTAATCAAGCTTTGAATAGTTAATAAACATTCAAATCTTTATTCGTTCTATTGTCTTGAGCAGTTACTGTGGTTTGCTTTATTTAACTGAAATTTTTTATTTTGTGCCTTAGTATGTCATTTATGTGATATAATAGATAGAACACCTTCATATAAAGTAAGGCAACCAAATATTGGACATGAACCATTTCACTTGCAGAAACTATAATGGAGAATCAATATCTTTTTGACTTGAACTTTCCAATTCATTGACTGAAAATTTCAAGGTCACTCTTAAATAAGAACACAAAGTTTAATATTCAGTGAATTTCCACTTCGCCATGCCCATCACACAAGCCCTTCTACTTCTCTACTCCTCATGCCTCGTTCCCCTTCACTTTCTTATACCGGAGTCAAGCTAGTCACTTACCACAAACTTTACTTGGGGTTCATGCGAGTTATGTTCTTTTCAATTCCATTACCGGAAAAACTTTAGTCACCATGGATGCGACTGTCTATCGAACTGCTGAGGAAATTATTGTGTTTAAACCAGTTGGTTCTGCTGTTGTTATCTCCTCACTGCTCACTTGGCATATGAGACTTAATGACTTCTCTTCTCATTTGTGTGGCTATACAAATATAACTATAATAAGAGAAGGTTTATTTTTTCTTGTTCTATGTCTCAATAAGATGACAGTGCAGCTTAATGTACTTCTTTTATACTTTTTGTTGCCGTTTGTGATGTGAAAATGTTATCTTTACATATAACCATTATATCGATCCAACTTTTAACTAAAAAAACGTATTACTAGTATGATAATGGTAACAAAGATAATTAGGAATTTTTTGCGTTTCTTTTTGTCGTTGGATTAATTTCAAGGGTTCACCTTGCTAGGGAAGTAAATTGGTTATTTCTACTATCAATATTTTTTACTTATATAATTTGAAGTTGTTGAAAATTCTTGCTACAAGAGTTTGAACTGATGTCTGTGCTTTTGTATTTGATCGGGTGTAAATGTGAAATTATTTTTCCTTTCGTGTGAGCTATTTCTAATTACTTTTATTAAATCAATTTGGATACAGATCATATATTTGATCATTTTGTAGGTGAAGAAATTGAGCAAGGGGTCGACGAAAGAAATGAAGATCTTGAACATAACAATGGTTTTGAACCGTCCCATTTGACAAAATAATTGTTGAAACAGAATGCACTATGACAATGGTTATAAAATCGTTGCGATAGATATACCTGTTGCAATGGTTTTAAAATCATTGCAAGAAACTGTTGCAATAGACCTATTGCTATGCGATCTGATGTAGCGGTTGTATAAGCGTTGCGATAGATCTATTGTAACGATTTCAGCAGCAATTGCAACAGTTTCTGAACCATTGTCAGGTTCATTTTTTAGTAGTGATGTATTGACGTCCTTAGGACCTGCATCGTTTTATGATGCAGACACTGGTGACAGATTTCCTTAGCAGCCGCGTTGAGAATCTGACAGCTTCCAGTCTTTGGTGAGGTCTCTTCTCAGTCCGAGGCTCCTGAGTTGTTTATGTTGCTTTTTCAGTATTTATTTCTAGCTCTGACTACTTGGGGTCTATCATAGTAGTCCTTCCAGATAGTATTATTAGAGGTTCCATAGACCGTATGATTAGTATTACAGTTTTCAGTTATTCAGACATTGTTTTAAAGCTTTCTTATCTGGAAACAGTCGCGCTATGTTTTTAAACATAGGGGTCAGGCTGCGTACATTCGACCTCCCCTTACCCCGCAATGGGCG